>CALYLW010000782.1:0-163393 GCA_944989445.1 Ampullaceana balthica | reverse complement strand
TGTCCTCATTGTATGTTTGTATTTCATGTACTGGTGGGGGGGCAGGTGTCCTCATTGTATGTTTGTATTTCATGTACTGGTGGGGGGGCAGGTGTCCTCATTGTATGTTTGTATTTCATGTACTGGTGGGGGGGCAGGTGTCCTCATTGTATGTTTGTATTTCATGTACTGGTGGGGGGGCAGGTGTCCTCATTGTATGTTTGTATTTCATGTACTGGTGGGGGGGCAGGTGTCCTCATTGTATGTTTGTATTTCATGTACTGGTGGGGGGGCAGGTGTCCTCATTGTATGTTTGTATTTCATGTACTGGTGGGGGGGCAGGTGTCCTCATTGTATGTTTGTATTTCATGTACTGGTGGGGGGGCAGGTGTCCTCATTGTATGTTTGTATTTCATGTACTGGTGGGGGGGCAGGTGTCCTCATTGTATGTTTGTATTTCATGTACTGGTGGGGGGCAGGTGTCCTCATTGTATGTTTGTATTTCATGTACTGGTGGGGGGGCAGGTGTCCTCATTGTATGTTTGTATTTCATGTACTGGTGGGGGGGCAGGTGTCCTCATTGTATGTTTGTATTTCATGTACTGGTGGGGGGGCAGGTGTCCTCATTGTATGTTTGTATTTCATGTACTGGTGGGGGGGCAGGTGTCCTCATTGTATGTTTGTATTTCATGTACTGGTGGGGGGGCAGGTGTCCTCATTGTATGTTTGTATTTCATGTACTGGTGGGGGGCAGGTGTCCTCATTGTATGTTTGTATTTCATGTACTGGTGGGGGGGCAGGTGTCCTCATTGTATGTTTGTATTTCATGTACTGGTGGGGGGGGCAGGTGTCCTCATTGTATGTTTGTATTTCATGTACTGGTGGGGGGGCAGGTGTCCTCATTGTATGTTTGTATTTCATGTACTGGTGGGGGGCAGGTGTCCTCATTGTATGTTTGTATTTCATGTACTGGTGGGGGGGCAGGTGTCCTCATTGTATGTTTGTATTTCATGTACTGGTGGGGGGGCAGGTGTCCTCATTGTATGTTTGTATTTCATGTACTGGTGGGGGGCAGGTGTCCTCATTGTATGTTTGTATTTCATGTACTGGTGGGGGGCAGGTGTCCTCATTGTATGTTTGTATTTCATGTACTGGTGGGGGAGGGGCAGGTGTCCTCATTGTATGTTTGTATTTCATGTACTGGTGGGGGGGCAGGTGTCCTCATTGTATGTTTGTATTTCATGTACTGGTGGGGGGCAGGTGTCCTCATTGTATGTTTGTATTTCATGTACTGGTGGGGGGGCAGGTGTCCTCATTGTATGTTTGTATTTCATGTACTGGTGGGGGGCAGGTGTCCTCATTGTATGTTTGTATTTCATGTACTGGTGGGGGGGCAGGTGTCCTCATTGTATGTTTGTATTTCATGTACTGGTGGGGGGCAGGTGTCCTCATTGTATGTTTGTATTTCATGTACTGGTTGGGGGGGGCAGGTGTCCTCATTGTATGTTTGTATTTCATGTACTGGTGGGGGGGCAGGTGTCCTCATTGTATGTTTGTATTTCATGTACTGGTGGGGGGGCAGGTGTCCTCATTGTATGTTTGTATTTCATGTACTGGTGGGGGGCAGGTGTCCTCATTGTATGTTTGTATTTCATGTACTGGTGGGGGGGCAGGTGTCCTCATTGTATGTTTGTATTTCATGTACTGGTGGGGGGCAGGTGTCCTCATTGTATGTTTGTATTTCATGTACTGGTTGGGGGGGCAGGTGTCCTCATTGTATGTTTGTATTTCATGTACTGGTGTGGGGGGGGCAGGTGTCCTCATTGTATGTTTGTATTTCATGTACTGGTGGGGGGGCAGGTGTCCTCATTGTATGTTTGTATTTCATGTACTGGTGGGGGGGCAGGTGTCCTCATTGTATGTTTGTATTTCATGTACTGGTGGGGGGGCAGGTGTCCTCATTGTATGTTTGTATTTCATGTACTGGTGGGGGGGGCAGGTGTCCTCATTGTATGTTTGTATTTCATGTACTGGTGGGGGGCAGGTGTCCTCATTGTATGTTTGTATTTCATGTACTGGTGGGGGGGGCAGGTGTCCTCATTGTATGTTTGTATTTCATGTACTGGTGGGGGAGGGGGCAGGTGTCCTCATTGTATGTTTGTATTTCATGTACTGGTGGGGGGGCAGGTGTCCTCATTGTATGTTTGTATTTCATGTACTGGTGGGGGGCAGGTGTCCTCATTGTATGTTTGTATTTCATGTACTGGTTGGGGGGGGCAGGTGTCCTCATTGTATGTTTGTATTTCATGTACTGGTGGGGGGGCAGGTGTCCTCATTGTATGTTTGTATTTCATGTACTGGTGGGGGGCAGGTGTCCTCATTGTATGTTTGTATTTCATGTACTGGTGGGGGGGGCAGGTGTCCTCATTGTATGTTTGTATTTCATGTACTGGTGGGGGGGCAGGTGTCCTCATTGTATGTTTGTATTTCATGTACTGGTGGGGGGGCAGGTGTCCTCATTGTATGTTTGTATTTCATGTACTGGTGGGGGGGCAGGTGTCCTCATTGTATGTTTGTATTTCATGTACTGGTGGGGGGGGCAGGTGTCCTCATTGTATGTTTGTATTTCATGTACTGGTGGGGGGCAGGTGTCCTCATTGTATGTTTGTATTTCATGTACTGGTGGGGGGGCAGGTGTCCTCATTGTATGTTTGTATTTCATGTACTGGTGGGGGGGCAGGTGTCCTCATTGTATGTTTGTATTTCATGTACTGGTGGGGGGGCAGGTGTCCTCATTGTATGTTTGTATTTCATGTACTGGTGGGGGAGGGCAGGTGTCCTCATTGTATGTTTGTATTTCATGTACTGGTGGGGGGCAGGTGTCCTCATTGTATGTTTGTATTTCATGTACTGGTGGGGGGGGCAGGTGTCCTCATTGTATGTTTGTATTTCATGTACTGGTGGGGGGGCAGGTGTCCTCATTGTATGTTTGTATTTCATGTACTGGTGGGGGGGCAGGTGTCCTCATGTATGTTTGTATTTCATGTATGGTGGGGGGCAGGTGTCCTCATTGTATGTTTGTATTTCATGTACTGGTGGGGGGGCAGGTGTCCTCATTGTATGTTTGTATTTCATGTACTGGTGGGGGGGCAGGTGTCCTCATTGTATGTTTGTATTTCATGTACTGGTGGGGGGGCAGGTGTCCTCATTGTATGTTTGTATTTCATGTACTGGTGGGGGGGGCAGGTGTCCTCATTGTATGTTTGTATTTCATGTACTGGTGGGGGGGGCAGGTGTCCTCATTGTATGTTTGTATTTCATGTACTGGTGGGGGGGCAGGTGTCCTCATTGTATGTTTGTATTTCATGTACTGGTGGGGGGGCAGGTGTCCTCATTGTATGTTTGTATTTCATGTACTGGTGGGGGGCAGGTGTCCTCATTGTATGTTTGTATTTCATGTACTGGTTGGGGGGGGGCAGGTGTCCTCATTGTATGTTTGTATTTCATGTACTGGTGGGGGGGGCAGGTGTCCTCATTGTATGTTTGTATTTCATGTACTGGTTGGGGGGGGCAGGTGTCCTCATTGTATGTTTGTATTTCATGTACTGGTGGGGGGGGCAGGTGTCCTCATTGTATGTTTGTATTTCATGTACTGGTGGGGGGGCAGGTGTCCTCATTGTATGTTTGTATTTCATGTACTGGTGGGGGAGGGCAGGTGTCCTCATTGTATGTTTGTATTTCATGTACTGGTGGGGGGGCAGGTGTCCTCATTGTATGTTTGTATTTCATGTACTGGTGGGGGGGCAGGTGTCCTCATTGTATGTTTGTATTTCATGTACTGGTGGGGGGCAGGTGTCCTCATTGTATGTTTGTATTTCATGTACTGGTGGGGGGGCAGGTGTCCTCATTGTATGTTTGTATTTCATGTACTGGTGGGGGGGCAGGTGTCCTCATTGTATGTTTGTATTTCATGTACTGGTGGGGGGCAGGTGTCCTCATTGTATGTTTGTATTTCATGTACTGGTGGGGGGGCAGGTGTCCTCATTGTATGTTTGTATTTCATGTACTGGTGGGGGGGGCAGGTGTCCTCATTGTATGTTTGTATTTCATGTACTGGTGGGGGGGCAGGTGTCCTCATTGTATGTTTGTATTTCATGTACTGGTGGGGGGGCAGGTGTCCTCATTGTATGTTTGTATTTCATGTACTGGTGGGGGGGCAGGTGTCCTCATTGTATGTTTGTATTTCATGTACTGGTGGGGGGGGCAGGTGTCCTCATTGTATGTTTGTATTTCATGTACTGGTGGGGGGGCAGGTGTCCTCATTGTATGTTTGTATTTCATGTACTGGTGGGGGGGCAGGTGTCCTCATTGTATGTTTGTATTTCATGTACTGGTGGGGGGGCAGGTGTCCTCATTGTATGTTTGTATTTCATGTACTGGTGGGGGGCAGGTGTCCTCATTGTATGTTTGTATTTCATGTACTGGTGGGGGGGCAGGTGTCCTCATTGTATGTTTGTATTTCATGTACTGGTGGGGGGGCAGGTGTCCTCATTGTATGTTTGTATTTCATGTACTGGTGGGGGGGCAGGTGTCCTCATTGTATGTTTGTATTTCATGTACTGGTGGGGGGAGGGCAGGTGTCCTCATTGTATGTTTGTATTTCATGTACTGGTGGGGGGCAGGTGTCCTCATTGTATGTTTGTATTTCATGTACTGGTGGGGGGGGCAGGTGTCCTCATTGTATGTTTGTATTTCATGTACTGGTGGGGGGGCAGGTGTCCTCATTGTATGTTTGTATTTCATGTACTGGTGGGGGGGGCAGGTGTCCTCATTGTATGTTTGTATTTCATGTACTGGTGGGGGGCAGGTGTCCTCATTGTATGTTTGTATTTCATGTACTGGTGGGGGGGGCAGGTGTCCTCATTGTATGTTTGTATTTCATGTACTGGTGGGGGGGCAGGTGTCCTCATTGTATGTTTGTATTTCATGTACTGGTGGGGGGGCAGGTGTCCTCATTGTATGTTTGTATTTCATGTACTGGTTGGGGGGGCAGGTGTCCTCATTGTATGTTTGTATTTCATGTACTGGTGGGGGGGCAGGTGTCCTCATTGTATGTTTGTATTTCATGTACTGGTGGGGGGCAGGTGTCCTCATTGTATGTTTGTATTTCATGTACTGGTGGGGGGGCAGGTGTCCTCATTGTATGTTTGTATTTCATGTACTGGTGGGGGAGGGGGCAGGTGTCCTCATTGTATGTTTGTATTTCATGTACTGGTGGGGGGCAGGTGTCCTCATTGTATGTTTGTATTTCATGTACTGGTGGGGGGGGCAGGTGTCCTCATTGTATGTTTGTATTTCATGTACTGGTGGGGGGGCAGGTGTCCTCATTGTATGTTTGTATTTCATGTACTGGTGGGGGGGCAGGTGTCCTCATTGTATGTTTGTATTTCATGTACTGGTGGGGGGCAGGTGTCCTCATTGTATGTTTGTATTTCATGTACTGGTGGGGGGGGCAGGTGTCCTCATTGTATGTTTGTATTTCATGTACTGGTGGGGGGGCAGGTGTCCTCATTGTATGTTTGTATTTCATGTACTGGTGGGGGGCAGGTGTCCTCATTGTATGTTTGTATTTCATGTACTGGTGGGGGGGCAGGTGTCCTCATTGTATGTTTGTATTTCATGTACTGGTGGGGGGGCAGGTGTCCTCATTGTATGTTTGTATTTCATGTACTGGTGGGGGGGCAGGTGTCCTCATTGTATGTTTGTATTTCATGTACTGGTGGGGGGCAGGTGTCCTCATTGTATGTTTGTATTTCATGTACTGGTGGGGGGGGCAGGTGTCCTCATTGTATGTTTGTATTTCATGTACTGGTGGGGGGGGCAGGTGTCCTCATTGTATGTTTGTATTTCATGTACTGGTGGGGGGGCAGGTGTCCTCATTGTATGTTTGTATTTCATGTACTGGTGGGGGGGCAGGTGTCCTCATTGTATGTTTGTATTTCATGTACTGGTGGGGGAGGGGCAGGTGTCCTCATTGTATGTTTGTATTTCATGTACTGGTGGGGGGGCAGGTGTCCTCATTGTATGTTTGTATTTCATGTACTGGTGGGGGGGCAGGTGTCCTCATTGTATGTTTGTATTTCATGTACTGGTGGGGGGGGCAGGTGTCCTCATTGTATGTTTGTATTTCATGTACTGGTGGGGGGGCAGGTGTCCTCATTGTATGTTTGTATTTCATGTACTGGTGGGGGGGCAGGTGTCCTCATTGTATGTTTGTATTTCATGTACTGGTGGGGGGGCAGGTGTCCTCATTGTATGTTTGTATTTCATGTACTGGTGGGGGGGGCAGGTGTCCTCATTGTATGTTTGTATTTCATGTACTGGTGGGGGGGCAGGTGTCCTCATTGTATGTTTGTATTTCATGTACTGGTGGGGGGCAGGTGTCCTCATTGTATGTTTGTATTTCATGTACTGGTGGGGGGGGCAGGTGTCCTCATTGTATGTTTGTATTTCATGTACTGGTGGGGGAGGGCAGGTGTCCTCATTGTATGTTTGTATTTCATGTACTGGTGGGGGGGCAGGTGTCCTCATTGTATGTTTGTATTTCATGTACTGGTGGGGGGGCAGGTGTCCTCATTGTATGTTTGTATTTCATGTACTGGTTGGGGGGGGGCAGGTGTCCTCATTGTATGTTTGTATTTCATGTACTGGTGGGGGGGCAGGTGTCCTCATTGTATGTTTGTATTTCATGTACTGGTGGGGGGCAGGTGTCCTCATTGTATGTTTGTATTTCATGTACTGGTGGGGGGGCAGGTGTCCTCATTGTATGTTTGTATTTCATGTACTGGTGGGGGGGGGCAGGTGTCCTCATTGTATGTTTGTATTTCATGTACTGGTGGGGGGGGCAGGTGTCCTCATTGTATGTTTGTATTTCATGTACTGGTGGGGGGCAGGTGTCCTCATTGTATGTTTGTATTTCATGTAGTGGTGTGGGGGGGCAGATGACCGCACTGTATGTTTTTGAATCCCTTATATTAACTTCGAAATCTTGTCTCTCTCTCTGTCTCGCGTCATATCTTCTTCGTACGTCGGTCGGTCGGTCGGAAAATAAAAGTAAAACATGACCCACTTTCCGTGATGCCATCGAGCTGAAATTTGGCACATAGACACGTTTCCCTAACAATGCATCGTATCATTATTTCATATCGATCGAACGTACCGTAATTAAATTAATGCATTATTAGTTTATCTCTATACAAGGTATGTAATTCAATTTCACAGTTTGTTATTGTTTTTTTTTCACGTGATATTTCAGTTGCGCGCGTTGAGGCCACATCGTCGATGTACCGGCGTGCTTTTGTTTACATATTACGTGTCACGCGGAGCTCGGTCCAGTGATCGGTGACCAGACCTTTCCCCTCTCCCCCCACCCCACCCCACGACCCCAGTTATAAAGCAAATTGGAGTTAAGACAGATTCAGTTTGTAAATGTTTGTTGCTTTTGAACATAAGCAATACTGTTAGTTATGTCTTATATATAAGGGATTTATAGTCAAAAATTTTGTTTTACGGGTTTGTTTTATTACTTTTTTCTTATCTTAACGACAACACTCTTGTAAGTCACCAATCGGTCGGCCTAGAGACCTTCTAACAGCATAGAGACCACTCTGTAAAAGGTTACAAATGACCTCCTACTAGCTTTAGACAGTGGGACATTCTCTATATTGGTCCTCTTAGATCTTAGTGCTGCTTTTGACACCGTGGACCATCAAACATTGTTAAAAACCCTGCAAAATTATTTTGGAATTTCTGGCTCAGTTTGCTTGGTTTCAATCTACTTATCACAGATTACAGGTGGTATCAGTAGATGGCTGTATCTCTCACTAAGCTGACTTGGTTTATGGTGTGCCTCAGGGCTCTGTTTGGGTCCGGTACTTTTCTTACTGATATACAAGGCCACTACTTCTAATGCTCGAAATGCATTCTGTTAAAAGCCAATCATTTGCAGATGATACTCAGCTATACACTCACACTAATCCATCTGATATTGACTCCACTGTCCGATTGATGCAAGTATCTTGGAATACTTTCAGCAAGCTCAAACTGAATGATAATAAGACAGAAGCAATCCTATTCTGTAACAATAAATCAGTTCTGATATACTGTTCAAAACATCGACTAGGAATATTGGCTAAATTATTTCTGACATGTCTACCAGCAAATTCATCAATCACATATGTCGCTCTGCCTACACTGCCATTCGTCAGATCAGTTCAATCCGTCATTTCTTAACAGTTAGTGCAACAAAAACTCTAGTCTGTGCTCTTGTTCTAGCTCGTATTTATTACTGCAATTCTCTTCTGTCAGGTGTGCGAAAACAATGTATTGAAAAACTACAGAAAGTTCAAAATTCAGCTGCCAGATTAGTTCTAAAGTAAAAAAAACGGGACCATGTTACTCCGCTACTTTACTCACTTCATTGGCTACCCATACAAGTCCGAATAGATTACAAACTGGCCATTCTCTGTCACAATTTCTTTTCTGACTCATGCCCTTTCATGCCCTTCCTATTTTACTGAGCTTCCGTCGGTCTACTCACCAGGTCGTCAGCTACGCTCTCCTGCAGACACACGCATTCTCTGTGTTCTTAAGACACGAACTAAAACCTTTGGCGAAAGGTCATTCTCTTTTTTTTGCAGCCAAACAGTGGAATTCTCTACCATTACACATCCGTAGTATTTCAACTACTAAGTCCTTCAAGATTGCACTTAAGACACATCTTTTCAAAATTTATTTTCAAAATTAATGAAACAACATTTCTTTTTAATGATTAACGTAGCTTATGTATAACGTTCTGTCATTTATGTGGTTATTATGATAAGAATGTTTATTTAATTAGTATATGTATGTTATTATCTCCATGTTAAGGGCTGTGAGCCTGGCTCCTTGATGGGATACAGCGCTATATAAATTTTCGATTTATTATTATTATTATTGTATTTCATGTAGTGGAGTGTGGCAGATGTCCTCACTGTATGTTTGTATTTCATGTGTGTGGTGTGCAGATGTCCTTACTGTATGTTTGTATTTCATGTAGTGGAGTGTGGCAGATGTCCTCACTGTATGTTTGTATTTCATGTGTGGTGTGGGGGGGGCAGATGCCCTCACTGTATTTTTCTATTGCATGTACTGGAATGGGGGCAGATGTCCTAGGTATGTGTCTACAATGAAAACTCTAGTAATTGCTCGTGTTCTCTCTCGTCTTGATTATTTTAATTCTGATCTTTCCGGGTTTCCCAAACAGTTTATTATCTCCCCCTGTTTTTACTTATCAAATTATTCACATTTTATTTTCTCCTCCTACATATCCTTCCCCAATTCTTCCTCGTGTTTTGAAATAAATATATCAACATAAAGTTTTTTTAAAATTTTTACTGTGGCTCATGTAATCTTGAGAGAAGAAAGTTATAGTCGAAATGATACAGTTGGGAAGATAAAATTTTAGTTGAAATAATATAGTCTTATCTGAAAGGAGAAAGCTTTAGAACAATTTTAGAACTATTTTAGATCTATTACATATTTGCAGTTTTCGAGACTGTTGTACAAAATGCACTTCTCTTCAAACTTTACTTAAAAATTAAATACACAATAATCAAACATTTCTTTAAATAATACAATGAGCTTATGGTCACCATCATGTCATTATATGTTTGTAGTTAGGATATGAATGATTTACCTTGAAAGCATTTATAGTATATGTGTTTTACTATGTTTATGTGAAGCGTTGAGAGCCTAGCTGCTCGCTGAGGTACTGACCTATATCAATTATCAAATTATTATTATGATTAGTTGAAATGATACAGTTGCACAACTTATCTTAAAGGAAGAAAATTTTAGTTTAAATGATTTAGTAGCAAAAATAATCTCGAGAGAGAATGGTACAACAGTGTCACATCTTATTTTTGGAGACATCAGAAATGGGACAATTATTAAATTTGTAAAAATCATAGCTCAAGTGATTTCATCGAATGTAAAATTTGCACAGGATGTGAATGCCACGTAAAGAGGGGGGAGATTAAAAAGAAAGGAAGTCACGTGAGAGAGAGAGAGAGAGAGAGAGAAAATAGAAGGAAGATGGCCGACTGATGTATTTCTATTTGAGGACGTTTTGATGTAAATTGCTCTACATAATATTTGAATTAAAAGTTATCATGTTGAACCAGTGCCTCCTGGAATTATTGAGCAAAAGTTATCATGTTGAACCAGTGCCTCCTGGAATTATTGAGCAAAAGTTATCATGTTGAACCAGTGCCTCCTGGAATTATTGAGCAAAAGTTATCATGTTGAACCAGTGCCTCCTGGAATTATTGAGCAAAAGTTATCATGTTGAACCAGTGCCTCCTGGAATTATTGAGCAAAAGTTATCATGTTGAACCAGTGCCTCCTGGAATTATTGAGCAAAAGTTATCATGTTGAACCAGTGCCTCCTGGAATTATTGAGCAAAAGTTATCATGTTGAACCAGTGCCTCCTGGAATTATTGAGCAAAAGTTATCATGTTGAACCAGTGCCTCCTGGAATTATTGAGCTAAAGTTAATGTCGACATTGTTAAGCCACAAACTAAGCAGATGTTACAGTGAACATTGCACATGATGTGAACACCACACAGGATGTGAACACCACACATGATGTGAATACAACACAGGATGTGAACACCACACATGATGTGAATACCACACAGGATGTGAACACCACACAGGATGTGAACACCACACATGATGTGAACACCAATCAGGATGTGATCACCCCACAGGATGTGAACACCACACAAGACATGATCACCACACAGGATGTGAACATCACACAGGATGTGAACACCTCACAGGACATGATCACAACACAGGACATGATCACCACACAGGATGTGAACACAACACAGGACATGATCACCACACAGGATGTGAACATCACACAGGATGTGAACACCACACAGGACATGATCACCACACAGGATGTGAACATCACACAGGATGTGAACACCTCATAGGACATGATCACAACACAGGACATGATCACCACACAGGATGTGAACACAACACAGGACATGATCACCACACAGGATGTGAACATCACACAGGATGTGAACACCACACAGGACATGATCACCACACAGGACATGATCACTACACAGGATGTGAACACCACACAGGACATGATCACCACACAGGAGGTGAACATCACACATGATGTGAACACTACAGGGGATGTGAACACCACACAGGACATGATCACCACACAGGACATGATCACCACACATGATGTGCACACCACACAGGACATGAACACCACAGGGGATGTGAACACTACACATGATGTGAACACCACAAATGATGTGAACACTACACATGATGTGAACACCACACAGGGACATGATCCCCACACAGGCTGTGAACACCACACATGATGTCAACATCACACAGGATGTGAACATCACACATGATGTAAGCACCACACGCACAATTACCCTAGACAGTATTGCTGTATGTCACCCATGTATTGGTACACCATTGTATCACTGTGATACATGTGTTAATCTTATTGCACAGCACAATAACATTACAATTTAATTTATTTAAAAAAAACAAAAATCCAATCTGATTTAAAAATTGACATATTTCCATTGAGCCGTGTTCCGTATAACAATTGGAGTCTACATCATTATATCTGTCTGACTCAAATAGCCCATCTCATTAACTTGTCCAGTCCAACTTAATTAGAGCACCTCGTTCAAAATGATTAGATGCATTATTAATACTGAAATGCAAACGTATTATAAACAAATCAATTTATAAATCGTATCTCTTACAGACGCCCCCCCCCATCTTTACGTTCAGTTAACAGCGCACAGAATAAGGCTAATCTGTTGTACGGCTATGAGGGGATTGTGTGGCACAATGCTTGTGTCAGGTACCCATTCGAAGCTGGGTGGACTCGGGGACAGCATTTGTGCCAGGAACAAATCAATGCCCCCACTGAGATTGGCAACCGTGACCCTTGGTATGACATGCCCCTAAACACCTAATTTAACAATTTTGTATTTGCAAAGTCTGTTATTATAATTAAGTTTATCTTATCTATTAAGGACGCTCCTTCTATACAGAAGAATATTCCTTCCTACGCATGTCCATGGTTTGTGTCCATCATTGCAAACATCTTAATTAGAGTTTTAAATGTTGATAGTGTGTTGATAGTGTGTTGATAGTGTGTTGGTTTCCCTGGTTTGATTATGTCACCAATTTCATGTACGAATTCCGGGCGTGAAGAACAAGAATGTGTATGTTTTCTGACGGAAAAAGAAAAGAGTTTTTGACCCTATGCCTCTTTGAGTTTTGCATTAGATTATCTTCAGGTTGTATTTCCAAGTTAGAATTAATTGCCTTATGTATTACAACTGTGCCATTTGTTCTTCTATCCTCAAGTGTTTCAAGGTTTGATAACTGAAGAAATGCTGTTACTTTTGTTAATTGTTACTCTTGTTAATTGTAAATATTCTTCAGTAATGAATCTAGCAACTACATTTTGAATTTGTGCTTCTTTATCAATGTTGTCATTTTGTGGGTGGATCCCATATGGAGATGCATATTCTAGTACATGTCTCATCTAAGTGAGGTAGCATTTTATTTTTATATTCGTATAACATGTGTTAAAGTTTCACTTTATAAAGCCTAAGGTTTTATTTGATTTTTAATTACTTCATTGACATGGGGACTGTATGATAATTTCTCATGTATTATTACTTTTAAGTATTTTCTACATTTAGTTTAAATATCTTGTTTTCCATTATTGAAATAGTCTGCATATTTTTTTTAAGTTAACGCTTAATTTTAAGGCAACACTAAAAAGCAGTAAATAATAATTCTTTGGTTGTCGGTCTGTCTCTCTGTCTGTCATTTATGCCTCACTACACCATATGTCTGTCTGTCTGTCTATCTGTCTGTCTGTCACCATTCATCAGAGCGTCATGAAATATTTTTTAATGTTGAGTACACTCCCGCGATGATATTTTTAAAATGTTGAGTACACTCCCACGATGATATTTTTTAATGTAAAAAGTAAATTAAATGAACACTCCTTAGGGCGGGGTGGTGAGACCAAAACGTTTTTTCTATGAGCTTTGTAAAAGAAATTGATTTAAACATTGGTTGCTGGGTAAATGAATGGTTCTTAACAAAACTTGATTGCCAATATTAAAATGTTAGGGTTAGGGTTAGCTTTATCGCCAATATTAAAATGTTATAGGGCATTTAACTCATTAAATGAATTCCTTCAAGGCCGCGTGTCTAAAATCTTATTTTTGTGAACGTTTAAGACTTTATTCCCCATTTGATTGTACACGATCCCGGCAAATATTGATAAATATATCTATCATGATTCCTAAAAATATAAACAGTAAATATATCTATCATGATTCCTAGAAATATAAACAGTAAATATATCTATCATGATTCCTAGTAAAATAAACAGTACATATATCTATCACGATTCCTATTAGAATAAGTAGTTAATATATCTATCATATAAAAAGGTTTTTGGAAATTTTAGCTTAGCACTGATTGGGCCCAGGCACTAAATGTTTGGTTTTTTTGTTGTTGTTTTTTTTAATTAATCTATATTAATCTATATTAAGCTATATTAATCTATATTAAGCTATATTAAGCTATATTAAGCTATATTAAGCTATATTAAGCTATATTAAGCTATATTAAGCTATATTAAGCTATATTAAGCTATATTAAGCTATATTAAGCTATATTAAGCTATATTAAGCTATATTAAGCTATATTAAGCTATATTAAGCTATATTAAGCTATATTAATTGTATTTCATTCCTAAGATCGCTATGAAATTTGAAGAAGTTTTTGAGTATACTCTCATAAAGTGCCCCAAATCTTTATTTCGTATATTTTAAAGAATTAATTCCCCAATAAATTTTACATAATCTTGACAAATATTGATAAGTATACACATTATGATCCAGATTGATACCTTCAAGCACTTTGAACTTACATCTTGCATCGTTTAGGCCTGGAGTCCTCAATGTCTATTTTTATGAGTCTTATTAATATTATTTTAAACATTGGCTACTGACACCAATATTCCTATCAAAATGAAACTTTGGAAAGTTGTTGAGTGCACTCCCGCAAAAGGTTCTCACATAGCTTTAAAAAACTACAATTCATATATAGGTGGTCCGGGGCAGTGGCGTCACTAGGGGGGGCGAGGGGGGCGGGCCGCCCCGGGTGACACCCATCAGGGGGTGACACCCGAGCCTAAAATTTTACTGTGTCCGATTTTATGTCAGAAAAAAAAATGAAGACACATTTTTTTTCATCTAGAAAGAAATTAAGAAATACGTTAAACGCGAAAACTTTTTATTAAAAAATATCAGTTAACTTGCAATAATAAAACAGTCCCAACACACAAACAACATAAAATCAAATTAGGAAAAAAGAAAAGAAACGTCGCAGCTGAGAGATCTTTAAAAAAGGCTGGACATGAAAGAGGCAGTGTCTTCTGTTTTAAAAGATATAAAGCTATTTGGGCTTTGACACACCGACACCATGGACGAATCCCACCTCACGACTCCCCCACCACAGTGGGGTGTGGGGGGATAAGATTTTTATCCCCCCCCCATTATAAAAAAATCAAAAGATGGGTTTTCTTTGTTGATGTTTTTTCTATACGAAAATTATGAATTCAATGTCTTTGAGTTAATACTTTGTTTTATATATATTTATTAAAGGCGTAATATGAATGTTTATATACAGGGATGACGGTCCCATCCCGACTTACGCTGTTTCGTGGTTACGAACGCTCCCCCATAAAGAATAATATTACGCTTTATTCCGTATTTTTAAAAACAAATTTTTAAACTTTTTTTTCATGGGGTAACGAATTGTTTTCTCTAGTTGCAATATAAAGGGTATTGAAAAATATGTATTATTATTATTTGAACCTACAATTATCGTTTGCGAATTTTTCTTATGATGAAGTTATCAATCAAGTCAGTAAAGCTAAGAAAAATTACAAGTCCTTTTCAATGCTCATTAGAGAGAGCATATTCAGTCTTTGTTGTCTCATGCAAATTCTAACTCATTTTATATTCTTTTCAACTTTGTAAAGGATTGCTCTCAGTTGCAGTTTGATGCCATCATTGAGAGATAGGTGAGAAGTGCGATGTGTACATTTGTAAAGAACTGTGTGAAATTTAGCTCATTCAAAAGAAGCAAAATGTTTAGCTCTGTGCACGTGTTTTGAATTTGGCATTGGGGTACTTCCTTTTCCTTACCCTGAGCCTGGACAATAACTTTTTAAAAGAGTTTTGAAAATTGGACTAATTCTGAAGGTAAGCAGTTTTCAAAATCACTTGAATATTCCTCAATTATCATGGTTGCTGCCCATCGCATGGCGAAATTGCTGAGCTCAGATAGGTTTGTAGAAAGCCAAATTTCTCATGTATGTCTTTATATGGGCCTAACCGATGTTGTAGGGCTCAAGAAAGTTTGTCAATGATTACCAGAAATACCTCGCTCAACCTTGAAACTTTTGTCTGGGGGAGAATACTGTTTTGGTGATGTCCCTTTATAAAAACTGACGCCCTTTTTTTCCCCTCTTTTTTTGTTGATAGCATTTAAGATTGTTCATACTCTTTTTTACCACCGACTTGAACTTTCCTTTGTCTTCATAGGAATCAAATTAAGAATGCTGTCTTTTAACAAAATCAATGAGAGACTTCCTTTCTAAAATTATTTCTCGAATTTTAAGTAAAATAGCGACTTCCAGTTGTTCAAGTTCCTTTAGAAATCCTTCTGCTTCAAGTAGACAGTCATGTGGCTGATTTTCGTTTGTTGCTAATTCTTCCCGTGCTGCGATATTCGCATGTTATAAGTTATTAACAGACCTTACTGCATCATGTCAGGCTGACCATCTTGTGTCACACAAGGCCAGTGGCGTAGCTAGGGGGGTGCAGGGGGGTACATATGTCCCCGGGCGCCACGTTAGGGGGCGCGAAAATGAGTATTAAAACTAATTATTTAATTTTATTTTGTTGTAAACTAATGTATCCCAAATACGTTTGCAAGACTGAATTTTGGAGCTCCACAAATATCTTCCTTACATACCAGTTGGCGAACATGATTTTGTTGCCCCCATTGAGCATTAAGGGGCGCCGTTCTACTCATAAACAAATGATACATCCACAATGTAGGATTGCTGATGACGTTTTATTTTTTAAACTGTGAGTTGCTGGGAGTGAGACTATGGGAGCAGTAAGAGACAAAGTCTAGTAAATTACTGGCAAGGTTTTTAAAAAGAGCGAAGACGACAGAAGCAGCTGAAGACGCGAACTCCGTATCTTCAGAGTCAGATGACGGCAGTTATCAAGCGCCTGCAACCCCTGTCTTAGAGAACAAAAGCGAGAAGGTTGAATCATACCGCCAGGATTACAACATACAAGAAGATATGATTCAGACATAAGCTACTGTTTATGCTGAGGAAAACACCAGAGACGTCGTTGTTGAACAGGTTCAACAAGAGGATGAACTTTCTGACAGTGACGAGGACAATGAGATCGAAGAATTTTCTTTTGATGAAGAAGCTAAAGATGATGTTGTTCTTGTTCCTCCTGTCCTAAGATATCATAATGATGGCTACTTAGAATTTGATCGACATAGCTATCGATAAAACCCCATCCTCTTCCTGATGAATTGATAACTCTCGGATCTATACTTTTTCAGCATCGAGGCAGTTTATCGACAGTAGCAGGTAAACGTTCGAATACTGCGTTTTGGTTTAAACGCCGACTAGCAAATGGAGAGGAAGTAAATCGCTCGTGGCTATTATATTCACGAATTAATAAAGCTGCTTACAGTTTCTGGTGTCTATTGTTTAAATCATCAAGTTCAAACTCACGATCTTCATTTGAGTTAACCAATGGTTTCAACAAATGGAGAAAGCCAGAAAAACTACAGTCTCATGAAAACAGTCTCGGCCACCGCAGAGCTTTTACAACATGGAAGGAAGCCGAGTGGAGTATAATTAATAAAACTGGAATTGATGTCCAGGTCAAATCCAATTGGAAAAACAACGTTTGTGCGATATTTTGAAAATAGTATACTTATCTCTATTAAGCTTCTAGTTTCAAAAAATTTGGCACTGCGTGGCCATGAGGAACATCTTCATAAGGACGAGGATGAAAATGTTGGAATCCTTCTCTCTGTGATCAAACTCGTTGCTCAGTATGATCCACTGTTAGAAAAACACCTACAATATGCCCAAGAAAATCCAGATTCAGTATCGTATTTATCACCAGAAATCTAAAATGAATTTATCCACCTACTTACATCGACTGTAAGGAATCAGCTGTTGAGTGAAATCAGAAGAAAAAGAAAAGTACTACGGTATCTTACTTGACTCAACACCCGATCTAGGATACCGGGAACAGGTTCCTCAAATCATCAGATTTGTGGGGTTTGTTTTTCAAACTAAAAAAGAAACCACCAAATAATCATTTTTAGTTTTTGTACAGATACATTCCAAAGACGCAGCAAGCCTTGAGAGATATATCGTAGAGAAACTGGAATCTGATAACATACCTGTAGCCAACTGTCGGTCACAATGCTGCTGTAATGACTGGGCATATATCCGGCTTTCAACAGCGAATATGTGCCAGAAATCACTGGGCATTGTTCGCCAACTGTGACAACCACAGCTTTAACTTAGCAGGAGTACACTCAGCTAAACAGGATCCAGTTGCTTTCACATTTTCGGAACAGCTGAAAGTTTATTATTTTTTTCTATGGTTGGGAAGAATTAAAAAGAGTTGTGAAGAGGGAGTCTGAAACACACTGGAGTGCAGGATCAGAAGCTGTTAAGCTATTTATGAAGGACTAGATGAACTAATAGGGCTGTTGGAAAAATTATCAGAAGATGCAACAATGACGCCTGACACCAGAAGTGATGCAGAACCTTTGCTGGCAGGTATATTAAACTTTAACTTCATAGTTTTGTTACATTTCTGGAACATCATACTTGGGGAAATTGACTGCGTCCAGAAACGGTTGCAGGATCCTACTATGAATTTCAAGGAAGCAGCATCTGATCTTGAATCACTGGAACAAGAACTTGTCAACATTCGTGATAATTTGAGCCAGGTTGCGGTAGACAATGGAAAAACAAGATGCACCATTTGGGGAATCGAGGTTGACTGAAGGATTAGACGACATCGGAGGATGCCTGGAGAATTAGACGACATCGGAGGATGCCTGGAGAATTAGCAAGAGATGCAGGACTTTCCACAGAAGAATAAATTTCACGTGTTATAAACAGCTTAATTGATAGACTCCAACAGGTGATACCAAAACGGTTTTTACTTCTAAAAAATCTAAACACAAAATTTGGATTTTTACTAGACGTCAAAACTCTTCGCGCTGAGACAAATATCGATACACTTCGTCAAAATTGTTTAGATTTTGGAAATTTCTATGACACTGACGTCAATGGCTACGACTTGTGCAAAAAAATCGGAGCAAAATGCTGCTCAGTATCCGGACTGAAGTTCTACCGGAAACTCCTTTGGATCTTCTTGGTTTTATGGAGATGACGTATATTCTAATCTGCCAATTGCACTGCAAATACTTCTAACAATTGCTGTTTCAATTGCAAGCTGTGAGTGGTCCTACATCAAACGGTAGCTTATTTTGTCTCATTTACGTGCTTCAATTGGACAAGATCGTCTGAGTGATCTTGCACTCCTTAGCATCGAAAGAGAAACACTTGAGAATATTAATTTTGACGAGTTTGCAACAGTCAAATCAAGGAGGATCAATTTTTTGTATACTGTGTCTATTCCAGTAATTTTCAATTAGTATGGGTTTTTTTCAAATAAATTGTTTACAATCGCATAGAGAATTATTAGTACGTATTCTATTTCATTAAAATACCAGATGTTTCGAAAATGAACCATATAAACCATAAAATTTCAAAGTTTTCTTGGAGACTCAGTGAGCCCCGGAATCTGTCGGTCCGAGTAGGGGCGCAGACTTAGTGTTATGTCCCCGGGCGCAGATGACCCTAGCTACGCCACTGCACAAGGCTTTGTTAACATGTATCAATTTCATGTGTTTTTGAAGTACCTGCCAACGATGAGTAGATGCAACAAGCCGGGTATAAATATTTTGCAGAAGACAAAAAATCTGACTGCATCAGGACAACCTGCTGCACCTTTCCCAACCAAATTAAGGGAATGAGCTGTGCACGGCACATAATGAGCAACACCGCACTTCTCACGAAGAATAGCCTGGTTTCCGTTATACTTCCTACTCATATTTGCAGCATTGCCGTATGACTGTCCAAGGCATTTTTCAGGGATTCATACAAACATTTGCCTGCATATTTATTATACACTATAATAAGTTTGGAGTACCTTAAATTATTGGTGGCCCATGGCTTTAGCCCGTTCAGCATCCCCCTTTTAATCCGTAATAGGGTGTGGGGGTCACGCATCGGTGACGACGTGTGACGAGGGTGTGGGGTTAAAAAATGTGACGTCACGTAAAAAAACGCGCAACTTTAAATAAAAGTTCCACTTAAATATTTGATTGTTTACCATTTATTTAATGACGTTTTCGATGGCTTCACGCGTGTTACGACATCAGAGCGCAGACTTACCCTAAATACATATTTAAATGACAACAAAAATTTGCAACATGCTAATTTTTATTTAGAAAATACGGCTTAAGGGGGGGGGGTTCAAAGCTTTGTGACGTCATATCGTGAAAAGGGGGTGGGGGTATAAGTATGAAGCTGGGGGATGGTGGGTTAAAAATAGGCAACCTCACGTGACGTCATTTATGGACGACCCCTTCAGTCGTGAAGGGGTGACACCATGAGCTACCGCCCCGGGTGATACCAACCCTAGTGACGCCTCTGGTCCGGGGTAAAAAAAAGTTTTATTTTTTAATTTCTTGTCTTAAAAGCCGTATAAAAATGACATATTGTCCACTGGGAAAATAGACATGTTTCTTGATCATTTTTCAGTATATAAGAATTTGATGGTCCACATTTAAGAAAGAAATATAAGGCATTGAAATCCACAAGTCCATTCATTCGGGACAAGGGCTCCAATTAAGGAAGACACAAAACTTTTGTTCATAACCTTTAAGTAATATAGCATGAAACTAGTAAATATTGTTAGCCTTAAGTTATGTAGCATGAAACTAGTAAATAATGTTAGCATTAGAACGTGTAGAATGAAACTAGTAAATAATGTTAGCATTAGAACGTGTAGCATGAAACTAGTAAATAATGTTAGCATTAGAACGTGTAGCATGAAACTAGTAAATAATGTTAGCATTAGAACGTGTAGCATGAAACTAGTAATTAATGTTAGCATTAGAACGTGTAGCATGAAACTAGTAAATAATGTTAGCATTAGAACGTGTAGCATGAGACTAGTAAATAATGTTAGCATTAGAACGTGTAGCATGAAACTAGTAAATAATGTTAGCATTAGAGCTTGTAGCATGAAACTAGTAAATAATGTTAGCATTAGAACGTGTAGCATGTAGAAAATCGCAGATAAATCTTTGACGCGTGTAGATGGTTATCTCCTTCTAGTAAATATTTGATACCACGTTCAATATTTGACACCACGTTCAATATTTGACACCACGTTCAATAGTTGACATCACGTTCAATAGTTGACACCACGTTCAATATTTGACACCACGTTCAATAGTTGACATCACGTTCAATATTTGACACCACGTTCAATATTTGACACCACGTTCAATAGTTGACATCACGTTCAATATTTGACACCACGTTCAACATTTGACACCACATTCAATATATGACATCACGTTCAATATTTCACACCACATTCAATATTTGACATCACGTTCAATATTTCACACCACATTTTCTCACCTCGTTGTGATGTACAAACAGCTGATGTATCACCGGTTAAAAATAATCTTCAATTTACTTCCAATTCCCTGTACAACAGAATTGTTATGGAATTTTGGATGAAGTTTTGTTGTGGAAATGAGTTCTTTGGTGTAAACAAAGATTAGTCTTATGTTAAACAGATGCCTGGATAAAGTATAGAGGCAATTACTCGTGTCAATATCTTTACTTGAAATCGTGTAGGATTTGTTATAAGTTACCTGTCATCTCTTAGAAATAACATTAACTGCGAACTATTAAAACTTAGCAATAACATTAACTGTAAACTAAAACAACTTAGCAATAACATTAACTGTGAATTATAACAACTTAACAATAACATTAACTGTGAACTATAACAACTTAACAATAACATTAACTGTGAACTATAACAACTTAGCAATAACATTAACTGTGAACTATAACAACTTAACAATAACATTAACTGTGAACTATAACAACTTAGCAATAACATTAACTGTGAACTATAACAACTTAACAATAACATTAACTGTGAACTATAACAACTTAGCAATAACATTAACTGTGAACTATAACAACTTAGCAATAACATTAACTGTGAACTATAACAACTTAACAATAACATTAACTGTGAACTATAACAACTTAACAATAACATTAACTGTGAACTATAACAACTTAGCAATAACATTAACTGTGAACTATAACAACTTAGCAATAACATTAACTGTGAACTATAACAACTTAGCAATAACATTAACTGTGAACTATAACAACTTAACAATAACATTAACTGTGAACTATAACAACTTAGCAATAACATTAACTGTGAACTATAACAACTTAACAATAACATTAACTGTGAACTATAACAACTTAGCAATAACATTAACTGTGAACTATAACAACTTAACAATAACATTAACTGTGAACTATAACAACTTAACAATAACATTAACTGTGAACTATAACAACTTAACAATAACATTAACTGTGAACTATAACAACTTAACAATAACATTAACTGTGAACTATAACAACTTAACAATAACATTAACTGTGAACTATAACAACTTAACAATAACATTAACTGTGAACTATAACAACTTAACAATAACATTAACTGTGAACTATAACAACTTAGCAATAACATTTAACTGTGAACTATAACAACTTAGCAATAACATTTACTGTGAACTATAACAACTTAGCAATAACATTAACTGTGAACTATTAAACTTATCAATAACATTAACTGTTATCTTATCTTATATGTTACAGACGCTCCTTCTATACAGAAGATTATTGCGTCATACGCTTATCAAGGGTTTGTTTCTAGTCCCGAATTCTGGATGGAAAGAACAATAATTTATATGTGTTTGTTCTTGCATAAGGAATAAGAAAGGTGTTTTCATACTTATGCCTATCTGAGGTTTGTATTAAGGTATCTGTGTGTTGTATTTCTAAAGAAGAATTAAGTGCTTTATGTATTATTACTACTTTACTATTGGTTCTAGTGTTTCAATGTTTAATGATTTAACTAATGGTGTTATTCTCGTAAGGTTTGGATATCGTCCCGTAAGGAATATAGAGACTCTTTTTTGAATTTGTTCTATTTTATCAATTATGTTTTCTTTGGTTGATGAGTCCAATACAGAAGATGAATATTATAGTACAGGTCTCACCAAAGTTTTAGTTTTATATTCTTATTACGTCTGTAAAAGATTCTTTTATAAAGCCTAAAGTGTTTCTTTTTAATAACTTCATCGACATGAGGATGCCATGATAGTTTCTAATTTATTATTACTCCTAAGTATTTTGCATCTTTATGTAGTATGGATCTAGTAAATGTTGAACTATTACAACTTAGCAATGAGGTGTGAATTATCGTCTATTTGCAAATGTTTGTGAAACACCAAATTTTAGAATTAAGCCCTATGACACAACAGATACAACACGTTTATCCTATCAACTAAAATGAGTATTTCGGAAAATATTGATGCAAGGGATCAGTGAATCGATTAAAATAATGACCGTTCATAAGTATACTGCCTCCTTATTTGTGACAACGGATAACTATAGGTGAGATATTGAAATGTTTGCCATGTGTAATGTGTCACCATAAACAGGTAGTGTATGATTGTTGACATGTTTGCCTTGTGGAATGTGGCCATAAACAGGTAGTGTATGATTTTGTTGACATGTTTGCCTTGTGGAATGTGTCACCATAAACAGGTAGTGTATGATTGTTGACATGTTTGCCTTGTGGAATGTGTCACCATAAACAGGTATGTATGATTGTTGACATGTTTGCCTTGTGGAATGTGTCACAATAAACAGGTAGTGTATGATTGTTGACATGTTTGCCTTGTGGAATGTGTCACCATAAACAGGTAGTGTATGATTGTTGACATGTTTGCCTTGTGGAATGTGTCACATAAACAGGTACTGTATGACTGTTGACATGTTTGCCTTGTGGATTGTGTGGCCATAAACAGGTATTGTATGATTGTTTACACGTTTGCCTTGTGGATTGTGTGACCATTAACAGGTAGTGTATGATTGTTGACATGTTTGCCTTGTGGATTGTGTGGCCATAAACAGGTAGTGTATGATTGTTGACATGTTTGCCTTGTGAAATGTGGCCATAAACAGGTAGTGTATGATTGTTGACATGTTTGCCGTGTGTAAATGTTGGCACCATAAACAGGTAGTGTATGATTGTTGACATGTTTGCCTTGTGAAATGTGGCCATAAACAGGTAGTGTATGATTGTTGACATGTTTGCCTTGTGAAATGTGGCCATAAACAGGTAGTGTATGATTGTTGACATGTTTGCCTTGTGAAATGTGGCCATAAACAGGTAGTGTATGATTGTTGACATGTTTGCCGTGTGAAATGTGTCACCATAAACAGGTAGTGTATGATTGTTGACATGTTTGCCTTGTGAAATGTGGCCATAAACAGGTAGTGTATGATTGTTGACATGTTTGCCTTGTGAAATGTGGCCATAAACAGGTAGTGTATGATTGTTGACATGTTTGCCTTGTGAAATGTGGCCATAAACAGGTAGTGTATGATTGTTGACATGTTTGCCTTGTGAAATGTGGCCATAAACAGGTAGTGTATGATTGTTGACATGTTTGCCTTGTGAAATGTGGCACATAAACAGGTAGTGTATGATTGTTGACATGTTTGCCTTGTGAAATGTGGCCATAAACAGGTAGTGTATGATTGTTGACATGTTTGCCTTGTGAAATGTGGCCATAAACAGGTAGTGTATGATTGTTGACATGTTTGCCTTGTGAAATGTGGCCATAAACAGGTAGTGTATGATTGTTGACATGTTTGTCTGAGAGTTTTAAACATTTTGTACACATTCAACTCTGACTTACCTGTAGTATACAACATACGAACATCACCCTATATACAACATACGAACATCACCTATATACAACATACGAACATCACCCTATATACAACATACGAACATCACCCTATATACAACATACGAACATCACCCTATATACAACATACGAACATCACCCTATATAAAACATACGAACATCACCCTATATACAACATACGAACATCACCCATATACAACATACGAACATCACCCTATATACAACATACGAACATCACCCTATATACAACATACGAACATCACCCTATATACAACATACGAACATCACCCTATATACAACATACGAACATCACCCTATATACAACATACGAACATCACCCTATATACAACATACGAACATCACCCTATATACAACATACGAACATCACCCTATATACAACATACGAACATCACCCTATATACAACATACGAACATCACCCTATATACAACATACGAACATCACCCTATATACAACATACGAACATCACCCTATATACAACATACGAACATCACCCTATATACAACATACGAACATCACCCTATATACAACATACGAACATCACCCTATATACAACATACGAACATCACCCTATATACAACATACGAACATCACCCTATATACAACATACGAACATCACCCTATATACAACATACGAACATCACCCTATATACAACATACGAACATCACCCTATATACAACATACGAACATCACCCTATATACAACATACGAACATCACCCTATATACAACATACGAACATCACCCTATATACAACATACGAACATCACCCTATATACAACATACGAACATCACCCTATATACAACATACGAACATCACCCTATATACAACATACGAACATCACCCTATATACAACATACGAACATCACCCTATATACAACATACGAACATCACCCTATATACAACATACGAACATCACCCTATATACAACATACGAACATCACCCTATATACAACATACGAACATCACCCTATATACAACATACGAACATCACCCTATATACAACATACGAACATCACCCTATATACAACATACGAACATCACCCTATATACAACATACGAACATCACCCTATATACAACATACGAACATCACCCTATATACAACATACGAACATCACCCTATATACAACATACGAACATCACCCTATATACAACATACGAACATCACCCTATATACAACATACGAACATCACCCTATATACAACATACGAACATCACCCTATATACAACATACGAACATCACCCTATATACAACATACGAACATCACCCTATATACAACATACGAACATCACCCTATATACAACATACGAACATCACCCTATATACAACATACGAACATCACCCTATATACAACATACTAACATCACTTATATACAACACACTGCCATCACCTATATACAACATACTAACATCACTTATATACAACCCAACCTACTAACATCACTTATCTACAACATTCTAACATCACTTATATACAACATACTAACATCACTTATATACAACATACTAACATCACTTATATACAACCCAACCTACTAACATCACTTATATACAACATACTAACATCACTTATATACAACATACTAACATCACTTATATACAACATGCTAACATCACTTATATACAACATACTAACATCACTTATATACAACATACTAACATCACTTATATACAACAACCTACTAACAGCACTTATCTACAACATACTAACATCACTTATATACGAAACATACTAGCATCACTTATATACAACATACTAACATCACTTATATACAACATACTAACATCACTTATATACAACATACTAACATCATTTATATACAATATACTAACATCACTTATATACAACATACTAACATTACTATATATAACATACTAACATCACTTATATACAACATATTAACATCACTTATATACAACATACTAACATCACTTACATACAACATAATAACACTACTTATATACAACATACTTACACAAGTTGTATACAAGGCAATTGACATCAGGCGTTCGATGCCCCAGAACATTTATTATGGGCCAACAATTTTGTATTTACCTTGTTTAGGAAAGATCCATCCTTTTACTCACTGTGCAATATTTAAGATCCTTTATATATACCTTTATATATACCTTTATATATACCTTTATATATACCTTTATATATACCTTTATATATACCTTTATATATACCTTTATATATACCTTTATATATACCTTTATATATACCTTTATATATACCTTTATATATACCTTTATATATACCTTTATATATACCTTTATATATACCTTTATATATACCTTTATATATACCTTTATATATACCTTTATATATACCTTTATATATACCTTTATATATACCTTTATATATACCTTTATATATACCTTTATATATACCTTTATATATACCTTTATATATACCTTTATATATACCTTTATATATACCTCCTGACAATCTCGGCCACCCGTTGAAATTAAGAGGTATTTAAAAAATATTTTAGGCCAGAAACCTTTGCGGGAGCGGACTCAACGAGTCCTAAAGTTTCGTACTTCTACCTACATGGTAAATTGGAGGATTAGTTATCAGTGAAAAAAAGTGAATCAGTGAATCAGGGAATCAGTGAATCAGTGAATCAGTGAAAAGGGAATCAGTGAATCAGTTAGGACTTGTGCATTTTATTGGTATAAATAAATGACATTAAATGCCCCCAAGGCCAAGCGGTGCAAGATACAAAGTTCAAAATGCCAAAAATGTCGATCTGGATAATGATTGATATATTTGTCAATATTTGTTAACATCAAGTTAAATCAAATGGGGAATAAAGTCTTAAATGTTTACCAAAATAACGTTTTGGGCCCCCATCACCGACGCAATAGATATTAGGAGTTCAATGTCATAGATTATTTTAATATGGGTCATAAGTTGTCATAGATTATTTTAATATGGGTCATAAGTTGTCATAGATTATTTTAATATGGGTCATAAGTTGTCATAGATTATTTTAATATGGGTCATAAGTTGTCATAGATTATTTTAATATGGGTCATAAGTTGCCATAGATTATTTTAATATGGGTCATAAGTTGTCATAGATTATTTTAATATGGGTCATAAGTTTTTATGTTGAAAGTTTGGATAACATCCATATATTTACCTATTAAAAAATTTTAAAAATACTTTTTTATATAGCTGATGGTAAGAAAAAAACCTTTCGGCCTCCGGTCCCTTATATATTGTAATTTTTAATATTTTTAAGTTAGAAACGTTTGTTAGAGTGTACTCAACTACTTCCCAAAGTTTCATGATGATTGTATGAATTAAATAATATTTATACAGCTTGTACAAGGTAAAATGTTATCATTAAGTTTCATGATGATTGTATGAATTAAATAATATTTATACAGCTTAAACAAGGTAAAATGTTTCCCAAAGTTTCATGATGATTGTATGAATAAAATAATATTTATACAGCTTAAACAAGGTAAAATGTTTCCCAAAGTTTCATGATGATTGTATGAATAAAATAATATTTATACAGCTTAAACAAGGTAAAATGTTTCCCAAAGTTTCATGATGATTGTATGAATAAAATAATATTTATACAGCTTAAACAAGGTAAAATGTTTCCCAAAGTTTCATGATGATTGTATGAATAAAATAATATTTATACAGCTTATACAAGGTAAAATGTTTCCCAAAGTTTCATGATGATTGTATGAATAAAATAATATTTATACAGCTTATACAAGGTAAAATGTTTCCCAAAGTTTCATGATGATTGTATGAATAAAATAATATTTATACAGCTTATACAAGGTAAAATGTTTCCCAAAGTTTCATGATGATTGTATGAATTAAATAATATTTATACAGCTTAAACAAGGTAAAATGTTATCATTAAGGGCCAAAAGCCCAAATCTTTATAACATGTAAAGCGCAAAACAACTGTGGTTTTCTATCTGAATTGAACGGAAAATAAAATCTTAAATTTTAAGAAGAAAAAAGAATTGGGCCCCGGCCTTGAAGTAATGGACATTAGGAGTTTAATGCTTTATAGTATTTTATGGGCCATCAAGTTTTTATTTAGCAAGTTTAGTCAAGATCCAATCTTTTACCAGTAGCCATATTTTAAATCATTTATACATATATATATATATATATTTATATATATATATATATATATATATATATATATATATAATATATTATATATATATATATATTATCATGTATGTGGGTAAAATATATTTAGTCCCGGCACCTTAGGGGCCGTCCATAAAGTACGTCACGCTCCAGAGGCGGGGAGTAGTTGTAAGAAAGTGTGACAATTTGCGACAGGAGGGAGGGAGGGGGGTCCGGCCATGTGTGACGTCACGGTTTTTTATATTAAATTTTAATTATTTTGTAAATAAAAAACACAACCTTTGTTCGAAAGTGTGACGTACTTTAGGGGGGGGGGTCTGAGATTTGTGACAGTTTGTGACAGGGGGGAGGGGGGAGTTTAAAATGGTCAACAATAGCGTGACGTACTTTATGGACGGCCCTTATGAGTTTATAGTTTTAATCTAAAATTGTCAATTAATATTGCGGCAGTGTACTCCATAGCTTCCAGAAATAGCTTGCTTCTACCTACACGTGATGTAGAGTTAGTGAGGGAAGTCATGGCTTAGATATACAACATACTCAATCATTACTCATATACAAAATACTTAATTATTAGTTATATACAACATACAACAGTCTTAGTTAAATACAATGCACGTTATCATTAATTGTATACAACATACTTAATCATCTATATATATAATTCACCAAATCAAGAGCGAGTATGTGCAAATAAGCATGACGAATGACCCTCGCTGTGGTCGACCAATCAGTTTATGGTTGGCAAGCAAAGGTAATGGAGAGGGGGGTGGGTCATCGAGACCAACACTGTTTCTTATGTTCACTTTCGTTGTTCATCACAGAATAACATGTATTTAGTGGTTATTACATCCGCCTAACATGCGGAAGGTTCTTGGTTCAAACCCCAGCTAAGACATTATTTTTTAATTTTTAAAATTGTTTATGTTTCTGCCCGTTCTTTTCCGCCTTTCCTTTAGAACATGACTTCACAACATGGCTGTAACCTTTGCTTCTCAACAATAGGATGACTTCGGCGAAGTGCTCTCCGTTGTTCTCAGTGATGGAAAAGTAGTTATACACTCTCCTCAACAATACGTTCAGTTATACACTCTCCTCAACAATACGTTCAGTTATACACTCTCCTCAACAATACGTTCAGTTATACACTCTCCTCAACAATACGTTCAGTTATACACTCTCCTCAACAATACGTTCAGTTATACACTCTCCTCAACAATACGTTCAGTTATACACTCTCCTCAAAAATACGTTCAGTTATACACTCTCCTCAACAATACGTTCAGTTATACACTCTCCTCAACAATACGTTCAGTTATACACTCTCCTCAACAATACGTTCAGTCATACATTCTCCTTAACAATACGTTCTGTTTATGAATACTTGAGGAGTATATGGTGTCGAGGCAGAAAATATCGCGATGTCCGAAATACTTCCCGCCAGTTCATCATTTACTTCCCGCCAGTATCATCATTTACTTCCCGCCAGTTCATCATTTACTTCCCGCCAGTTCATCATTTACTTCCCGCCAGTATCATCATTTACTTCCCGCCAGTTCATCATTTACTTCCCGCCAGTATCATCATTTACTTCCCGCCAGTATCATCATTTACTTCCCGCCAGTATCATCATTTACTTCCCGCCAGTATCATCATTTACTTCCCGCCAGTATCATCATTTACTTCCCGCCAGTATCATCATTTACTTCCCGCCAGTATCATCATTTACTTCCCGCCAGTATCATCATTTACTTCCCGCCAGTATCATCATTTACTTCCCGCCAGTATCATCATTTACTTCCCGCCAGTATCATCATTTACTTCCCGCCAGTATCATCATTTACTTCCCGCCAGTATCATCATTTACTTCCCGCCAGTATCATCATTTACTTCCCGCCAGTATCATCATTTACTTCCCGCCAGTATCATCATTTACTTCCCGCCAGTATCATCATTTACTTCCGCCAGTATCATCATTTACTTCCCGCCAGTATCATCATTTACTTCCCGCCAGTATCATCATTTACTTCCCGCCAGTATCATCATTTACTTCCGCCAGTATCATCATTTACTTCCCGCCAGTATCATCATTTACTTCCCGCCAGTATCATCATTTACTTCCCGCCAGTATCATCATTTACTTCCCGCCAGTATCATCATTTACTTCCCGCCAGTATCATCATTTACTTCCCGCCAGTATCATCATTTACTTCCCGCCAGTATCATCATTTACTTCCCGCCAGTATCATCATTTACTTCCCGCCAGTATCATCATTTACTTCCCGCCAGTATCATCATTTACTTCCCGCCAGTATCATCATTTACTTCCCGCCAGTATCATCATTTACTTCCCGCCAGTATCATCATTTACTTCCCGCCAGTATCATCATTTACTTCCCGCCAGTATCATCATTTACTTCCCGCCAGTATCATCATTTACTTCCCGCCAGTATCATCATTTACTTCCCGCCAGTATCATCATTTACTTCCCGCCAGTATCATCATTTACTTCCCGCCAGTATCATCATTTACTTCCCGCCAGTATCATCATTTACTTCCCGCCAGTATCATCATTTACTTCCCGCCAGTATCATCATTTACTTCCCGCCAGTATCATCATTTACTTCCCAGCCAGTATCATCATTTACTTCCCGCCAGTATCACCATTTACTTCCCGCCTGTATCATCATTTACTTCCCGCCAGTATCATCATTTACTTCCAGCCAGTATCATCATTTACTTCCCACCAGTTCATCATTTACTTCCCGCCAGTTCATCATTTACTTCCCGCCAGTTCATCATTTACTTCCCGCCTGTATCATCATTTACTTCCCGCCTGTATCATCATTTACTTCCCGCCAGTATCATCATTTACTTCCGCCAGTTCATCATTTACTTCCCGCCAGTTCATCATTTACTTCCCGCCAGTTCATCATTTACTTCCCGCCAGTTCATCATTTACTTCCCGCCAGTTCATCATTTACTTCCGAGAACGTCCTCATACATCTCCTCGAGTTTACAATCCCGGTCAACATTTGTCTATATGCCTGCTCTTTAGCGGTCCTTGCAAACATGGCCATTATGAATTTCTATAGCCTCTCACACATGATGACTTTATGGTCACATCTATTGACAACGTCGGCATGTCCACACAAATTTCACAGCCACCTTATCACACTGATGTGACGCCACCTTCCTACTATCCTAATAAACGTGTACAACCGCATTTCAAAACACACTCCAATGAACGAACGGATTCTGCAGAAGAATTTCAATCCACCATCTATATATATAATTTTCCTGAACAAGCACAAGACGAGTTAAAATAAGCTTGACAAATGACCCTCGCCAGAGTCGGCTAATCACATTTTATGGTTAACAAGCTAAGGTGGTGCATGGTGGAAGGCAGGTAGTTAACCGCAGTGCACATGCTTCGAGACCAATAATGCGTCGGTGGTTCTCCCCTCTCCCTTCCCCCGAGGTTCACTAGCGTTGTTCTGATTTCTTTGTGATGAAGTTTGTGTCCTCCCCCCCCTTTCTTTGCACTATCTATGAGCAAATCTGCGGCGCATGCTACTCCGCGGGTCGCATCTTGTCAGTTATATTCACCATACTGCCTTATCAGTTATGTACAATATTTTGACTCATTATTTAATTAACACGTTTCAGTTATATACAACATACTTACTCATCAATAATATGTACTACATACTAACTCCATGAACATTTAAAGCAGATATGACTTTTTAAATCCCTTATATTAACTTCACCGCCGTCTCTCTCTGTCTCTCTGTCTGTCGTCATCTCATGGGCGGGCAGGCGGAAAAACAAAAGTAAAAAATGACCCACTTCCCGTGATCCGATCGAGCTGAAAATTGGCACACGGACCCGTCTGACCTAACAATGCATCGAATCAAAACTTCAGATCCATCGAACGTACCGTAATGAAATTAATGCAATTTTAGTTTATCCTTATATGAGGTATGTAATTCAAATTCACTGTTCGTTATTGGTTTTTGTCCACGTGAAAGTTTGAGTAGACGCGTTGAGGCGACCCATCGAAGCAACGGGGTGCTTTTGTTTACATTTTACGTGTCACGCTGAGCTCGGTCAAGCGAATCGGTGACCAGACTTTTCCCCTCTCACCCTCCCCCTGGTTATGAAGCAAAGTTGAGTCAAGACAGATTCAGTATGTAAATGTTTGAAAATAATCAATACTGTTAGTTATGTCTCATATATAAGGGATTTATAGTCAAAAACTTTGTTTTTACGGGTTTGTTTTATTTATTACTTAATAATTGTGCATCAATCCAACGTCAAAATCTTTGCTTAATGATTATAATAAACGAGCAACCAAGCCCGTCCAAGGACATTTATCCACCGTTCAGTGGCATGTTGTAACTCCCCTTCAACAGCCGTCTCGACCGGAATACATGTGCATCACGTCAAAAATACTATTCATTATAGTTAAAATAAATAACTCGTAAAAACAGAGCTTTTGACTATAAATCCCAACGTGCATAACTCAAAATAAAGTCTGGAAGAAATACTGCACCAAAAATAACTCGTTTTGAACGTCCGCGTAAACTTGATATGATTGGCTGTAGGAGTCATGTGTGTTTGAGAGACCAATCGCTATAGATGACGGGACAGAACTTAGCCTTTTATTATATACTAGTAACAAAGCCCGCCCAAGGACGGGAATAGTGTAGGGTGACCTGTGAAGTTCATGGACGCTATGTTTTGGTAGTTGTTATGCTGAAGTGTTTGCAGGACATTGTCATCGCAGGGCAAGGGATGTGGACAACAACAACAACAAAAACAACAACAGCAACAACAACAAAAACAACAACAACAGCAACAAAAACAAAACAAAAACAACAACAAAACAACAACAACAACAGCAAATCAAAAACAAAACAACAACAAAACAACAGCAACAGCAACAACAGCAAAACAACAACAACAAAACAACAAAAACAAAACAACAACTACAACAACAGCAACAACAACAGCAACAATAACAAAGCAACAACAACAAAACAACAACAATAACAACAACCACAAAACAACAACAACAAAACAACAACAAAAAATAACATCAACAAAACAACAACAACAATAACAGCAACAAAAAACAAACAACACAAATTGCGTTTATAGATTCGAAATGTCTGTCAAGCTTGACAATGCAAATCCTCTTGAACAATACCAGATAGAGGGTTCGGATCTTTTTCAAATATGCTATGGAGGATCCAAGGATGTGTAACGGCTAAAAAAATACCGAATAGATTTACTGGATTTCCAGGAAACTCCAAAAAACCCGAAAAAATATATGTATTTTGTCAATGTCTCGCCAACCATAACATCTATCAGGTTGAAACAAACGTGAAATGATAGATAATAATATTTAGAACAATGTTGAAGAATGAATTGTTCAAATAGCTCTGTTCGTAATTTTAGAAGCAATTTTTTTAAGCAATTGTTTTGTTTAATTTCAAAATTATTGATTTGAAATTACTTTTAATGTAATCTAGAATGATAGTTAATGGGGTTTTTTCCGCTTTGTCAATGCTTATGTTAGATTGTTGTGTGGTGCGCATTATAATGACACATTCTTGGTGTGATGTAGCGTGAGGGGATATGACGTCATTTTTTGTTTACTTTCAGAATTAGAGATTTGAAATGACTTTTAATGTAATCTAGATTGATCTCCCTTGGATAAAAAAAAATCGGAAATTCTTAGTCGGAAGTCGCGTTTAAATACTCGTTCGAGTTTTTATTGCTTGTTTTACTTAAAATAAAACGAAATATTTCTTCATAGTTCAATTTTTTATAAAAGATGAAAACAAAAATTATCCGATCAACGCCACATATACGTCAATAACACACACAAATTAGTGATGAACACACACAAATCATTGATGTACACACACAATTATTTAGGTCTTATAATTGATTTTCACAGGTTTCATTGTTTAATCGCTTCAGATTTTATACATTTATGTTTTCATCGCTCCCATATCCCCCCTTTAAAAGTAGCACAGAAAATATCCTAGCAGGTAACCATACAAGGAACGCCATTTTGTTTCCTTACTTCCAACATGGCGTCTAACAGTTGCCCTTGGCTAGCCGCTATCGCCATTCAATTGCTGGTCCTGTCTCGTACATTTAGCAGAGTTCAAAGTTTCAACGAGAATGAATGTGTTGGCGACACCAACATACAAAAGTTTTGTTACGCGGTAAGTTCAATAACAAATAATTCAGACAAATCAATGCAACAAACTGTACAATTGTTCAGAAAATGTTGATGTTTATTGCAATTGTAATGATTTTAACAATTATGTTCAAATGTTTGAATACAGATGTTGATAACTTTATAACACAAAATTATAATGATTTATATAGGAGAGAGTAATTATTCTCATTAGAGGAAGTAAACTATAGGATTGTGAATAATAAGGTAGTATAATGTGGCCCTTAAAATAATTGTAGATTGAGATAACCCTCTAGACAATGGAAGATAGAGATAAACACAAAAAATCAGAGGAAAGAACTGACCCAAATAATAGAAGATAGAGAATAGCCATCTTACAATAGAGGACAGAAATAACCACCTAACATTAGAGGACAGAAATAGCCACCTAAAATTAGAGTACAGAAGTAACCACCTAAACATAGAGGACAGAAATAACCACCTAACAATAGAGGACAGAAATAACAATCTAACAATTAAGGAAAGAAATAACCACCTAAAAATAGAGGACAGAAATACCCACCTCACATTAGAGGACAGAAATAACCACCTAATAATAGAGGACAGAAATAACCACCTAATATTAGAGGACAGAAATAACCACCTAAACTTAGAGGACAGAAATAACCAGCTAAAATTGGAGGACAGAAAAACCCACCTAACATTAGAGGACAAAAATAAACACCTAACAATAGAGGACAGAAATAACCACCTAACATTAGAGGACGGAAATACCCACCTAAAATTAGAGGACAGAAATAACTACCTAAAATTAGAGGACAGAAATACCCACCTAACAATAGAGGACAGAAATAACCACCTAACATTAGAGGACAGAAATAACCATATAAAAATAGAGGACAGAAATAACCACCTAACAATACAGGACTGAAATAACCACCTAACAATAGAGGACTGAAATAATCGGCTAACAATAGAGGACAAAAATAACCGACTAACAATAGAGGACAGAAAGAACCGACTAACAATAGAGGACAGAAATAACCGACTAACAATACAGGACTGAAATAACCACCTAACAATAGAGGACTGAAATAACCGGCTAACAATAGAGGACAAAAATAACCGACTAACAATAGAGGACAGAAAGAACCGACTAACAATAGAGGACAGAAATAAACACCTAACAATAGAGGACAGATATAACCACCTAACATTAGAGGACAGAAGTAACCACCTAACATTAGAGGACAGAAAGAACCACATAAAATAGAGGACTGAAAGAATCGTCTAACATTAGAGGACTGAAATAACCACCTAACAATAGAGGACAGAAATAACCGACTAACAATAGAGGACAGAAAGAACCGACTAACATTAGAGGACAGAAATAACCACATAACAATAGAGGATGAAATAACCGACTAACAATAGAGGGCAGAAATAACCGGCTAACATTAGAGGACAGAAAGAACCGACTAACAATAGAGGACAGAAATAACCGACTAACAATAGAGGACAGAAATAACCACCTAGCAAAAGAGGACAGAAATAACCGACTTACAATAGAGGACAGAAATAACAATGTAACAATAAGGACGGAAATAACCACCTAACAATAACCGACTAATAATAGAGGACAGAAATAACCGACTAACAATAGAGGCCAGAAATAACCGACTAAGCATTAGCTGAAACAATGTTTGAAACTTCCATAATCTAAAATTATTGATCAAATATTTATTGATGTGAAGATCTTTATCGTTACAGGAATTAGTATTAACATCCGCCCTAACCCTTTGGTAAACTGCCTGATTTTATTTACCGCTACTGAACCTTTAATGACTGTAAAACTCGCTTTACAAAATATATTTATTTACTGCCAGCCATTTAAAAAAATCCAAAACTAAGATTAGTAAGATTACACATGTAGGTTACTTGTTGTATTTAATCATTATAAGCAACAAATCTGGAATATCATCTACAGTGTTTGTGATGGGGTCAGTCTGACAGACTGTCTTTAAGGTCAATGTGATGGTGTCAGTCTGACAGACTGTCTTTAAGGTCAATGTGATGGTGTCAGTCTGACAGACTGACATGAAGGTCGATGTAATGTAAACTAGAGCAGTGGTTCTCAACCTGTGGTCCGTGGAGCTGTCCTTGGTGGTCCGCGAGCAAAGGATGAAATTTTATATATTACTAGCAGACCCGTCGTGCGTTGCAACGATCTCAGTAAAAATGAATAAATTTTAAGAAACCAATGAGTGGTATGTTTAAAAACAATAATGCCAGAAACCTTGGCGGAAGTGTGAAAACAACTTCCAAGTTTCATAGCAAACGGATAAATAAATAAATAATTAAATAGCGTACAAAAGAAGAAACGATATTAAAAATTAGTGATAATAAAGTTTTTTTATTGCCACTGTACTCAAGCTATATTCCTAAATATCGTGTAAAATTGAATAGGGAATAAAATTATTAAAGTTCAGTAAAAAGACATTTGGGGACCCCAGCTCCCAGGGAATGGACATTAAGAGTTCACTACCCTATATTACTATATTAATATAGGCTATTAAGTTTTTCATAAAATAAGTTTGGTCAAAATCCAGTTATTTTCTCATTATTTAACGCTTAAACTACTTTTAATGTAGCTGATATAGGGGGGAAATGACATTAAGGGGCCCCCTGCCCATTCGGTGCAAGAGGCCAATTTCAAAAACCTGTTCATTTCAATTCAGTTTTATTGTTAATATATTTCTCAAGATTTTTTAAAAAGTAAATAGGAAACATATCTTAAACATATACGAAAAAAAGAAATTTGGGAGCCCCCGGGCCCGGAAGATATTGACATTAGAAGTTCAGTGCCCCTTAGTATATTAATATGGGCTACAAAGTTTTTGTATGCAAAGTTTGGTGAAGATCTATTCATTTACCAAGTAGCTAATGCAGAAACACATTTTTATATATCTCATATTAGCAAAAAAACGACTTTAAGGGCCCCAGGGCCCATTCAGGGCAAGATATAAAGTTCAAAACACCTGTTCATTTCAATATGGATGATAATGGATACATTAACCATTATTTGTCAAGTTTTTTAATAATTGAATTGGGGAATACAATCTTAAACGTTTAAGTAAAAAGGTATTTTGGGCCCCCAGCCCCGAAGGAGTGGCCATAAGGAGTCAAGTGCCCTATAGTATTTTAATATGGGCTACCAAGTTTTTGTATACAAAGTTTTGTTAAGATCTATTCATTTACTCAGTAGCTAACGCTTAAACTAATTTTTATACAGGTCGTATAAGCAAAACATGAAATTATGGGCCCCTGGCACCCCATTAGTGTTAAACTTTGAAAAAAAGTAGCCAGTTACCATCCCCGGAGCATACTGAATGGTTTAGTCAGCTATAAAGGACATGCAGACTCCCACACACACATAGTTTGATTATATATATATATATAGATATAGTAAAATAAAACGACATAGAGGGGGCCCGGGCCTATTCGGTGCAAATGTCAATTTCAAAAACCTTTTCATTTTAATTCAGTTTCATCAGGGATATATTTATCAAGATCGTTAAAACGTGAATGGCAAAAATATCTTAAGCATATATGAAAAAAAGATATTTGGGGCCCGGGCCCCAAAGAAATCGACATAAAAAGTTCAGAAACCTTAAGTATTTTAATATGGGCAACCAAGTTTTTGTATACAAAGTTTGTTTAAGGTCCAAACATTTACTCAGTAGCTAACGCATAAACTAATTTTTTTTATAAAGCTCGTATTATAAAAAAACGGCATTAAGGGCCCCAGGGCCCAATTATTGCAAAAATAAAGTGCGAAACATATGTTCATTTGGATAAATTTCAAAATTTATTTATATTTCTCAATATTGTTTAAAATGGAATGGACGATAAAATATTAAACATTTACCAAAAAAGACAGTGCAAGATAGAAAGTTAGTTCAAAACCCCTGTTCATTTCAATTTGTATAATAATGGATACATGTGTCATTATTTGTCAAGATTCTTAATGACTGAAAGGTGAATGAAATCTTAAACGTTTAAGAAATGTGAATTTTTGGGCCCCCAGCCCCAAAGGAATGACTATTTGCAGTTCAGTGCCCTATAGTATTTTAATATTGGCTATCAAGTTGTCATACAAAGTTTGGTTAAGATCCAACAATTTACACAGTAGCTAGCGCTTAAACTAATTTTTATATAGCTCATATAAGCAAAGAATGACATTATGGGCCCCCGGTGCCCCATGAGTGTTAAATTTAGAGAAAAAAAATTGCCAGTTACCATTCCAGGTAGGTACTTAACAGTCCCCAAAAAATTCATGACGATCGGATGAATGGTTTAGTCAGCTATAAAGGACATGCACACACACACACACAGACATACTTTGATTTTTATATATATAGATAAAATTAAAAACACATAAAGATATAAAGGTTTCACTTTTTGAATATATACATTATTTTTAATTACTCTATGGGGATAGCACAGAACCAAAAATTATAAAATTATGTGGTTTGATTCTAGGTTTACTTTTAGCTATGCGAAAATCAAATAATTTCGCACTAGATTCTAAAAGACTATAGTTATATTGACATTCACAAATAGTTTTTTTTAAAATTATTGAGTAAATTAGCCTTAAATTAATATTATAATTATTAAAGATATAAATTAAATATATTGATTGAACACATGGATACATATCTAATAAAGAAAACAACCGAAAGTAAGAAAAACAATGATTCCCCAGACTCATCCTTACAATCTGTGTGTTAATCAAATGCAGTTCCGGAGCAAAAAATAAATAAAGCCGCATTGCCATACGACAGTATGATAAAGAATATTCGCGTTTTTGGTTTATATACGTCATTGTAAATGAACAACTTCAATACAAAGTGTGTAATATGCCCGCAAATTCTTGCAAATGAAGCCATGAAACCTGCAAAAGTCCGAATACATCTTAAAACTAATCTTAATATCTGCTCAGAGTCCTGCATACGACAAGCAACCAAATTCAATGAAAACACTTTAAGAGCATCACTTGTGTTGGCTATCCAAGTTGCACAGGCCAAAAAGCCTCCTTATCTAGAGGGGGAAATTGTTTAACAGACAATTTGTATTACGTAATGCTGTGAGAGAGAGTTTCATTGGAGGAGAAAAGTCAAAGCTCATTGATCATATAGAAGATAGGTTATGTTTTTTTTAATGGTTTACTGAATAAATTTAATTCATATATGCAAGGAGAGCAGACACATTCAATTACTCTCAATGGCAAAGTGTCTGCTTTTATGAAAAAGCTTGATCTTTGGAAAACAAGATTATTTAAGGGTACCTTTGATATTTTTAATCAATTTTACGAATTTACCGATAAACTAAAAAATGCTGCTAACGAAAAATAAACTGAGGATAAATTTGTTTTCTGACAATATTCGATCACCGCAGGATCAATTTCACTTCTACTTTGGTAAATTTTATGTTTTGAGTTTTTCGTTGGTTTCCAGTCCTTTTCTAGCACACAATTGACTCTTTAAATTTACCAACATCGAAATTAAACCCAATTCATTGACTAACTAGCGATACTACTTTCAATATATTGCATCAGAAAGCGAGCTTCATGAAACTTTGGAGAACTCAGAACTGTCTCAGAAAGCTTTTAAAATAATTTTAACCTTTGTAACATCATATCTATTTGCATTGTGTAAATGGGAATTTTCTGCATTAGTTAAAATCAAAATAAAATTTCGTTCTCAACTTGAAGTAGAAGATGAACTATGATTGCGTTTTTCAAGCATTACACCTCGTTTTGGATTTGATGTGCTCAAATGTGCAAACTCAGGCTCACACTAAATAAACTAATGTAGCAGTCTTACTAATACATACTACTTGCTTATGAGTTGAAGTTACTAAACTACATGTAGCAGTCTTACTAATACATACTACTTGCTTATGTAGCAGTCTTACTAATACATACTACTTGCTTATGTAGCAGTCTTACTAATACATACTACTTGCTTATGAGTTGAAGTTATAAACTAATGTAGCAGTCTTACTAATACATACTACTTGCTTATGAGTTGAAGTTATAAACTAACGTAGCAGTCTTACTAATACATACTACTTGCTTATGTAGCAGTCTTACTAATACATACTACTGTAGAGCAGTCTTACTAATACACACTACTTGCTTATGAGTTGAAGTTATAAACTAATGTAGCAGTCTTACTAATACATACTACTTGCTTATGAGTTGAGTTATAAACTAAGTAGCAGTCTTACTAATACATACTACTTGCTTATGAGTTGAAGTTATAAAGTAACGTAGCAGTCTTACTAATACATACTACTTGCTTATGTAGCAGTCTACTAATACATACTACTTGCTTATGTAGCAGTCTTACTAATACATACTACTTGCTTATGAGTTGAAGTTATAAACTAATGTAGCAGTCTTACTAATACATACTACTTGCTTATGTAGCAGTCTTACTAATACATACTACTTGCTTATGTAGCAGTCTTACTAATACATACTACTTGCTTATGTAGCAGTCTTACTAATACATACTACTTGCTTATGTAGCAGTCTTACTAATACATACTACTTGCTTATGTAGCAGTCTTACTAATACATACTACTTGCTTATGTAGCAGTCTTACTAATACATACTACTTGCTTATGTAGCAGTCTTACTAATACATACTACTTGCTTATGTAGCAGTCTTACTAATACATACTACTTGCTTATGAGTTGAAGTTATAAACTAACGTAGCAGTCTTACTAATACATACTACTTGCTTATGTAGCAGTCTTACTAATACATACTACTTGCTTATGTAGCAGTCTTACTAATACATACTACTTGCTTATGAGTTGAAGTTATAAACTAATGTAGCAGTCTTACTAATACATACTACTTGCTTATGAGTTGAAGTTATAAACTAACGTAGCAGTCTTACTAATACATACTACTTGCTTATGAGTTGAAGTTATAAACTAACGTAGCAGTCTTACTAATACATACTACTTGCTTATGTAGCAGTCTTACTAATACATACTACTTGCTTATGTAGCAGTCTTACTAATACATACTACTTGCTTATGAGTTGAAGTTATAAACTAATGTAGCAGTCTTACTAATACATACTACTTGCTTATGTAGCAGTCTTACTAATACATACTACTTGCTTATGAGTTGAAGTTATAAACTAACGTAGCAGTCTTACTAATACATACTACTTGCTTATGTAGCAGTCTTACTAATACATACTACTTGCTTATGAGTTGAAGTTATAAAGTAACGTAGCAGTCTTACTAATACATACTACTTGCTTATGAGTTGAAGTTATAAACTAACGTAGCAGTCTTACTAATACATACTACTTGCTTATGTAGCAGTCTTACTAATACATACTACTTGCTTATGAGTTGAAGTTATAAAGTAACGTAGCAGTCTTACTAATACATACTACTTGCTTATGAGTTGAAGTTATAAACTAACGTAGCAGTCTTACTAATACATACTACTTGCTTATGTAGCAGTCTTACTAATACATACTACTTGCTTATGTAGCAGTCTTACTAATACATACTACTTGCTTATGAGTTGAAGTTATAAACTAATGTAGCAGTCTTACTAATACATACTACTTGCTTATGAGTTGAAGTTATAAACTAACGTAGCAGTCTTACTAATACATACTACTTGCTTATGTAGCAGTCTTACTAATACATACTACTTGCTTATGAGTTGAAGTTATAAAGTAACGTAGCAGTCTTACTAATACATACTACTTGCTTATGAGTTGAAGTTATAAACTAACGTAGCAGTCTTACTAATACATACTACTTGCTTATGTAGCAGTCTTACTAATACATACTACTTGCTTATGTAGCAGTCTTACTAATACATACTACTTGCTTATGTAGCAGTCTTACTAATACATACTACTTGCTTATGTAGCAGTCTTACTAATACATACTACTTGTTTATGAGTTGAAGTTATAAAGTAACGTAGCAGTCTTACTAATACATACTACTTGTTTATGAGTTGAAGTTATAAAGTAACGTAGCAGTCTTACTAATACATACTACTTGCTTATGTAGCAGTCTTACTAATACATACTACTTGCTTATGTAGCAGTCTTACTAATACATACTACTTGCTTATGTAGCAGTCTTACTAATACATACTACTTGCTTATGTAGCAGTCTTACTAATACATACTACTTGCTTATGTAGCAGTCTTACTAATACATACTACTTGCTTATGTAGCAGTCTTACTAATACATACTACTTGTTTATGAGTTGAAGTTATAAAGTAACGTAGCAGTCTTACTAATACATACTACTTGTTTATGAGTTGAAGTTATAAAGTAACGTAGCAGTCTTACTAATACATACTACTTGCTTATGAGTTTAAGTTTTTTTAAAGTAAGTAATAAAAATTGAATAATATTATAATATAAGTGATATTGGTTTGTTACAAAAAAAAATTACAATCTGTTTCCATTGAATATTGTTTTTGGAGCACGCAAATTGTAGTATTATAGTATATATTTACTAACTAACATGAATACTAATACTAGTAATTAATTATATACAAAGTATAATTATATTACAAAATGTATCATGGCAGTAGTACAAATTTCGATAGCGTCCGCGGGTAAGACTCAATTTTTCCAAGTGGTCCTTGAATCACAAAAGATTGAGAACCACTGAACTAGAGCAATATGTATTAACTTATTTTTTTAATGACGAAAAGAATTAGGAAACTGTAATAGCAATTGGTCAACAAAAAAAATCTAGTGCATCATATTCTAGCATCATTTTGTCAATATTTTGATCTCTTTTTTCTTAATCAGTGCTTGAAGAAGTTCGAGAAGACGGAACTTTCTGAAATGATGGAGTGCTGCTTGCATGTCAGTGGCATCAGACAAGTGTGCAAGATTTTCTTGGAACTAGTCTGATGGTCAATTACCGAGATCAAACAAACCAACATTTTATCCGTTTTCCAACCAATACATCGGGGATTACAGGTTATAAGGACGTTGACTTTAAGAGTTCATCATACTGGAATACAGTAGAGTTTGGAAAATGATAGGAAAACGAAGCAACATTAACAAAGACTTACTAAATCATCATTGATGGAAATTGATTAAATTTTTAAACCAGTATTGAAAAGTGGATTCAATGAAACGTTAAAATATATTACTTCACAGCTCATAATGATTAAATGCCATTTAATGTTCTTGAATTCTTGAGTACATTTTGCAACTAGATTACAATTATGTCCAGATTTCTTTTTACTAAAACTACTGTAAAAGATTTGTTTAAAATAATTGTTATTTCTTAAATCTCTTTAGTCAAAAGGTAATTCAGATAAATCTAGTTGAACTGCCTTTAGAAAATTGAAAGAATGTCTTAAGATTAAGTCAAGGGTGCTAACTACAATTTTACAGGTTTCAAATATTTCTAACTTTTATATTTTAATTCTAAGACCGGTGTAACTGGCCAGGTTAAAACCCTCTTCATACATTACTCGGAATTACCCTTGCCAGACTATAATTTATAAAAAAATTCTCCCCATGAAAATAAAACATCAACTAACTGTCTCCAACACCCAAATAAATAAATAAAATAAAATAAAACAACTCCTCCATAACTCTTTCAAAACAAAATGATAAAGAATAAAAACACAAGAATATAAACACAAGAATAAAAACACAAGAAAAAATAGACAAGAATAAAAACACAAGAATAAAAACACAGGAATAAAAACACAGAAATAAGAATACAGGAATAGAAACGCAGGAATAAAAACACAGGAATAAAGAAACAAGAATAAAAACACAGCAATAAAAACATAAGAATAAAATATATTTAATTATTTTAAAAGTTAAAACCATTTACTTTATTATATGGCAATGGCATAGCTAGGGGCCGTCCATAAAGTACGTCACGCTCCAGAGGGAGGGGGCAGGATTGTAAGAAAGAGTGACAGTTTGTGACAGGGGGAGGGGGGTTGGCCATGTGTGACGTCATGTTGTTTTAATTCTTTTGTTATTAAAAAAAAATTGTTCCAAAGTGTTACGTACTCTAAGGTTTCCGAGACTTTTGACAGTTTGAGACATGGGGACAGGGGAGTTAAGAATGGTAAAAATAGCGTGACGTACTTTATGGACGGCCACTAAAGAGTTGGGGGAGGATGAGGACTACTCTTTTTGACACCATTTAGTAGTTTGGTGAATAAAGGCAGCTGTATGTATAAGGGCAGTTGTCGCTATATAAAGGCAGCAGTTGGCTGTATAAAGGCAGTATTTGGGTGTATAAAGGCAGTATTTAGGTGTATAAAGGATGTATTTGGGTTTATTAAGGCAGTATATGGGTGTATAAAGGCAGCAGTTTGCTGTATAAAGGCAGCTGGGCGTATAAAGGCAGCTGTTGGCTGTATAAAGGCAGCTGCTGTGTGTATAAAGGCAGCTATCGGCTGTATAAAGGCAGCTGTATGTATAAAGGCAGCTGTATGTATAAAGGCAGCTGAGCGTATAAAGGCAGCTATTGGCTTTATAAAGGCAGCTGTATGTATAAAGGCATATGTATGTATAAAGGCAGCTGTGCGTATATCTTATCTTATCTTATCTGTTTACAGACGCTCCTTCTATACAGAAGATTATTGCGTCCTACGCTTATCTATGGTTTGTGTTTAGTCCTGCATTTTTATTAGAGATTTAAATGTTGATAAAGTGTTGGTTTTCCTGGATTCTTCAGGCAACCCATTCCACGCCCGAATTCCGGACGGGAAGAAGGAAAACTTGTATGTGTTTGTTCTTGCATACGGAATAAGAAAGGTGTTTTTATCCTTATGTCTATCTGAGGGTTGTATTAAGTTATCTTTGTGTTGTATTTCTAAATTAGAATTAATTGCTTTATGTATGATTACTACTTTGCTCTTGGTTCTTCTATCCTCTAGTGTTTCAAGGTTTAATGATTTAACTAATGGTGTTACTCTTGTCAGTTTCGAATATTCTCCAGTAATGAATCTGGCAGCTCTTTTTTGAATTTGTTCTAGTTTATCAATGTTTTCTTTGGTGGATGGGTCCCATACAGAAGATGCATATTCTAGTACAGGTCTCACCAAAGTGAGGTAGCATTTTAGTTTTATATCTCTATTACATTTGTTAAAGTTCCTTTTTATAAAGCCTAAGGTTTTGTTTGATTTTTTAATAACTTCATTGACATGGGGATTCCATGATAGTTTCTCATTTATTAAGACTCCTAAGTATTTTGCATCTTTAGTTTGGGTCAGTTCTTTTCCATGAATGTAATATTTTGAATTTATTTGTTTCTTTTTCTTTGTTACTCTTAACAGTTGACACTTTTCTGGGTGGAAAGACATACTCCAGTTAGTTTCCCATTTTATCAATTCATCTAAGTCTTTTTGTAAAATTTTGCTATCTTGTTCTGATTTAATTGTTCTATAGATTATACAATCATCAGCAAATAACCTAACTTTTGTACCTGTTGAGATGTTGTTGGGTAAATCATTTATATAAATTAAAAAGAGTAAGGGACCTAGCACAGTTCCTTGTGGAACTCCTGAGTTAACCTTTATTGGTGCAGATTTAGATCCATTAATTATTACAGTTTGCTCCCTGCCCAAAAGGAAGTCTTGGATCCAGTGATGTAAGGAACCTGAGATTCCAAAGTAGTTAAGTTTTTTAAGTAAACTAAGGTGGTGAACTTTGTCAAATGCTTTTGAGAAGTCTAGTAATATTGTATCTATTTGATCATTTTTGTCCAAGCCTTTTGATAGTTCATCTATTAAACCTATTAATTGTGTTTCACATGATCTGTTTTTTCTAAAGCCGTGTTGATGTGGGCATAGGGCATTATATTTGTCAAGGTGGTTAACTATTCTACTATATATTATGTGTTCTAGTAATTTACAGGTGATACTAGTAAGTGATACAGGCCTGTAATTACCAGGGTCTGATTTATCCCCTTTCTTAAAGAGTGGAGTTACGTTAGCTAATTTCCAATCCTGGGGCACTTTACCCTGGTTTAGAGAGGCTTGAAAGAGAACTACAAGGATTGGGGACAGTTCATTGCTTAGTTCTTTTAATAACCTTGCAGGCAAATCATCTGGGCCAGTAGCTTTGTTTATTTTTAAGTTTTTTAGGAGTGAATGTATACCTATCTCATCTACAGTTATGTTACCTATTTCCTCCATTTTATTTAAATTTATTAAAACTTCCTTGTCGCCTGAGGCAGAAAAAGATGATGCAAAATATGTGTTAAGGATATTAGCTTTAGTCTCATTATCATTATAGGTTTTATCATTTGAGCCTTTTAGTGTGGCTATTCCTGTAGGTTCCATTTTTTTAGATTTGATAAAGGACCATAAGTTTTTATTGTTATCTTTAGAAATTACATTGTTTATATATTCATTTTGGAGGTTTCGACTAAGTTTTTGTGTCAAGTGTTTAATCTTTAAGTACTTTTTGTGTATCCTTTATGAATTGGTAGCCTTAAATTTCTTAAATAAGTTCTCTTTTTGTTTGCATAGCTTTTTCAATCTAGAATTGAACCAGCATTTGTTAATTTTATTTGATGTTAGTTTTGTTGGAACATTCTCATCCATTATAGTTTTTAGATTTGTTTTTATATCTTTCCAAATTTCTTCTACTGGGCTATTTGTGTTAAATTTACTTAGGAAATTTGTTGGAAAGTTAGCCGCTGATTGGTGTAGTTTTATGGAATTACATTTATTCCAAAGATATATTATTCTTCTAGGTATCTTATTAATTTTAGTTTTTATTGTATTGGTGACCCTAACAATATCATTGTCAGACAGTACAGGAATTATTTTATAGTCTAACACTAGTCCTGGTCTATTTGTTAGGAATAAATCTAGCGTTTTATTTTTCCTTCTTGCTGTTTTTACTATCTGTTCTAGGTTTATGTTGTTTATAGTGTTTATAAAGTGTTCGTTAATATCTTTATTTGTTTGATGGTTATCAGTTGTATAGTTTTTCCAATTTATATCTGGAAGGTTGAAGTCCCCCATAATCCAAATTGCAGAGTTTTTATGATTTTCTTTAATGAAATTTAATTTGCTACAAAGATTTTTCATGTATTCTAGGTTGGTATTCGGTGGTCTATATATACTGCCTACAATAAGGGGTTTTGAGTTTGGTGTAACTATTTTACAAAAAACAGACTCTATATTAAAATTTGATTGTGTAGTAATTTCTTCAGCTATGATATTTGATTTGATTCCAAGCAGCACTCCTCCATAATTGTCTGATCTATCTTTTCTAAAAATATTATAATTGTTGGTAAATATTTCTGAGTTATAAATGTTGGGGTTCAACCAAGTTACAGAGCCAGCAATTATGTCTGGTTCTTCTGTTTTTATAAGTAGCTCTAAATCTGGAATTTTATTTTAAATACTTTGGAAATTAATTATTAGTGTCTTGAGAGTGTTATGATTATTAGTGTTATTAGATTTTTTATGGTAATTTTTATGGGTATGCGTGGCAGGTTTCATTTTATCTATTGGGTCATTTAAAATAGGATTAGCCAAAACACTGTAAGAGTTTGTGATAATCAGGTCTCTATGGTTAAACAAATCTGAACTGATTTGGGCAAGCCACAATGTATGCAGTGCCAAGATACATATTTATATGTATAAAGGCAGCTATTGGCTTTATCAAGGCAGCTGTACGTATAAATGCATTCTTTTTTGTATAAAAATCAGTATTTGGTGTATAAATAAATTGGTTAGTACAACTTCAACATTGTGGTTTTTCAGTTGAGCTGTTTGTTTTTCAATTAACGCCATGGAATTAGCCCCCCCCCTTCCAAAAATGCCGTCACCTCACTACGCCTCTGAAAAAATTCATGTTTGTTGACACTTGAGCAAGCATGCCCGAATGCACACACCACAAATGCCCGAATGCACACACCACAAATGCCCGAATGCACACACCACAAATGCCCGAATGCACACACCACAAATGCCCGAATGCACACACCACAAATGCCCGAATGCACACACCACAAATGCCCGAATGCACACACCACAAATGCCCGAATGCACACACCACAAATGCCCGAATGCACACACCACAAATGCCCGAATGCACACACCACAAATGCCCGAATGCACACACCACAAAATGCCCGAATGCACACACCACAAATGCCCGAATGCACACACCACAAATGCCCGAATGCACACACCACAAATGCCCGAATGCACACACCACAAATGCCCGAATGCACACACCACAAATGCCCGAATGCACACACCACAAACGCCCGAATGCACACACCACAAACGCCCGAATGCACACACCACAAATGCCCGAATGCACACACCACAAACGCCCGAATGCACACACCACAAACGCCCGAATGCACACACCACAAATGCCCGAATGCACACACCACAAATGCCCGAATGCACACACCACAAATGCCCGAATGCACACACCACAAATGCCCGAATGCACACACCACAAATGCCCGAATGCACACACCACAAATGCCCGAATGCACACACCACAAATGCCCGAATGCACACACCACAAATGCCCGAATGCACACACCACAAATGCCCGAATGCACACACCACAAATGCCCGAATGCACACACCACAAATGCCCGAATGCACACACCACAAATGCCCGAATGCACACACCACAAATGCCCGAATGCACACACCACAAATGCCCGAATGCACACACCACAAATGCCCGAATGCACACACCACAAATGCCCGAATGCACACACCACAAATGCCCGAATGCACACACCACAAATGCCCGAATGCACACACCACAAATGCCCGAATGCACACACCACAAATGCCCGAATGCACACACCACAAATGCCCGAATGCACACACCACAAATGCCCGAATGCACACACCACAAATGCCCGAATGCACACACCACAAATGCCCGAATGCACACACCACAAATGCCCGAATGCACACACCACAAATGCCCGAATGCACACACCACAAACGCCCGAATGCACACACCACAAACGCCCGAATGCACACACCACAAACGCCCGAATGCACACACCACAAACGCCCGAATGCACACACCACAAACGCCCGAATGCACACACCACAAATGCCCGAATGCACACACCACAAATGCCCGAATGCACACACCACAAATGCCCGAATGCACACACCACAAATGCCCGAATGCACACACCACAAATGCCCGAATGCACACACCACAAATGCCCGAATGCACACACCACAAACGCCCGAATGCACACACCACAAATGCCCGAATGCACACACCACAAACGCCCGAATGCACACACCACAAATGCCCGAATGCACACACCACAAATGCCCGAATGCACACACCACAAATGCCCGAATGCACACACCACAAATGCCCGAATGCACACACCACAAATGCCCGAATGCACACACCACAAATGCCCGAATGCACACACCACAAATGCCCGAATGCACACACCACAAATGCCCGAATGCACACACCACAAATGCCCGAATGCACACACCACAAATGCCCGAATGCACACACCACAAATGCCCGAATGCACACACCACAAATGCCCGAATGCACACACCACAAATGCCCGAATGCACACACCACAAATGCCCGAATGCACACACCACAAATGCCCGAATGCACACACCACAAATGCCCGAATGCACACACCACAAACGCCCGAATGCACACACCACAAACGCCCGAATGCACACACCACAAATGCCCGAATGCACACACCACAAACGCCCGAATGCACACACCACAAACGCCCGAATGCACACACCACAAATGCCCGAATGCACACACCACAAATGCCCGAATGCACACACCACAAATGCCCGAATGCACACACCACAAATGCCCGAATGCACACACCACAAATGCCCGAATGCACACACCACAAATGCCCGAATGCACACACCACAAATGCCCGAATGCACACACCACAAATGCCCGAATGCACACACCACAAATGCCCGAATGCACACACCACAAATGCCCGAATGCACACACCACAAATGCCCGAATGCACACACCACAAATGCCCGAATGCACACACCACAAATGCCCGAATGCACACACCACAAATGCCCGAATGCACACACCACAAATGCCCGAATGCACACACCACAAATGCCCGAATGCACACACCACAAATGCCCGAATGCACACACCACAAATGCCCGAATGCACACACCACAAATGCCCGAATGCACACACCACAAATGCCCGAATGCACACACCACAAATGCCCGAATGCACACACCACAAATGCCCGAATGCACACACCACAAATGCCCGAATGCACACACCACAAATGCCCGAATGCACACACCACAAATGCCCGAATGCACACACCACAAACGCCCGAATGCACACACCACAAACGCCCGAATGCACACACCACAAATGCCCGAATGCACACACCACAAATGCCCGAATGCACACACCACAAATGCCCGAATGCACACACCACAAATGCCCGAATGCACACACCACAAATGCCCGAATGCACACACCACAAATGCCCGAATGCACACACCACAAATGCCCGAATGCACACACCACAAATGCCCGAATGCACACACCACAAATGCCCGAATGCACACACCACAAATGCCCGAATGCACACACCACAAATGCCCGAATGCACACACCACAAATGCCCGAATGCACACACCACAAATGCCCGAATGCACACACCACAAATGCCCGAATGCACACACCACAAATGCCCGAATGCACACACCACAAATGCCCGAATGCACACACCACAAATGCCCGAATGCACACACCACAAATGCCCGAATGCACACACCACAAATGCCCGAATGCACACACCACAAATGCCCGAATGCACACACCACAAATGCCCGAATGCACACACCACAAATGCCCGAATGCACACACCACAAATGCCCGAATGCACACACCACAAATGCCCGAATGCACACACCACAAACGCCCGAATGCACACACCACAAACGCCCGAATGCACACACCACAAACGCCCGAATGCACACACCACAAACGCCCGAATGCACACACCACAAACGCCCGAATGCACACACCACAAATGCCCGAATGCACACACCACAAATGCCCGAATGCACACACCACAAATGCCCGAATGCACACACCACAAATGCCCGAATGCACACACCACAAATGCCCGAATGCACACACCACAAATGCCCGAATGCACACACCACAAATGCCCGAATGCACACACCACAAATGCCCGAATGCACACACCACAAATGCCCGAATGCACACACCACAAATGCCCGAATGCACACACCACAAATGCCCGAATGCACACACCACAAATGCCCGAATGCACACACCACAAATGCCCGAATGCACACACCACAAATGCCCGAATGCACACACCACAAATGCCCGAATGCACACACCACAAATGCCCGAATGCACACACCACAAATGCCCGAATGCACACACCACAAATGCCCGAATGCACACACCACAAATGCCCGAATGCACACACCACAAATGCCCGAATGCACACACCACAAAGCCCGAATGCACACACCACAAACGCCCGAATGCACACACCACAAACGCCCGAATGCACACACCACAAACGCCCGAATGCACACACCACAAACGCCCGAATGCACACACCACAAACGCCCGAATGCACACACCACAAATGCCCGAATGCACACACCACAAATGCCCGAATGCACACACCACAAATGCCCGAATGCACACACCACAAATGCCCGAATGCACACACCACAAATGCCCGAATGCACACACCACAAACGCCCGAATGCACACACCACAAACGCCCGAATGCACACACCACAAATGCCCGAATGCACACACCACAAACGCCCGAATGCACACACCACAAACGCCCGAATGCACACACCACAAATGCCCGAATGCACACACCACAAATGCCCGAATGCACACACCACAAATGCCCGAATGCACACACCACAAATGCCCGAATGCACACACCACAAATGCCCGAATGCACACACCACAAATGCCCGAATGCACACACCACAAATGCCCGAATGCACACACCACAAATGCCCGAATGCACACACCACAAATGCCCGAATGCACACACCACAAATGCCCGAATGCACACACCACAAATGCCCGAATGCACACACCACAAATGCCCGAATGCACACACCACAAATGCCCGAATGCACACACCACAAATGCCCGAATGCACACACCACAAATGCCCGAATGCACACACCACAAACGCCCGAATGCACACACCACAAACGCCCGAATGCACACACCACAAATGCCCGAATGCACACACCACAAACGCCCGAATGCACACACCACAAACGCCCGAATGCACACACCACAAATGCCCGAATGCACACACCACAAATGCCCGAATGCACACACCACAAATGCCCGAATGCACACACCACAAATGCCCGAATGCACACACCACAAATGCCCGAATGCACACACCACAAACGCCCGAATGCACACACCACAAACGCCCGAATGCACACACCACAAATGCCCGAATGCACACACCACAAATGCCCGAATGCACACACCACAAACGCCCGAATGCACACACCACAAATGCCCGAATGCACACACCACAAATGCCCGAATGCACACACCACAAATGCCCGAATGCACACACCACAAATGCCCGAATGCACACACCACAAACGCCCGAATGCACACACCACAAATGCCCGAATGCACACACCACAAATGCCCGAATGCACACACCACAAAGCCCGAATGCACACACCACAAATGCCCGAATGCACACACCACAAATGCCCGAATGCACACACCACAAATGCCCGAATGCACACACACAAATGCCCGAATGCACACACCACAAATGCCCGAATGCACACACCACAAATGCCCGAATGCACACACCACAAATGCCCGAATGCACACACCACAAATGCCCGAATGCACACACCACAAATGCCCGAATGCACACACCACAAATGCCCGAATGCACACACCACAAATGCCCGAATGCACACACCACAAATGCCCGAATGCACACACCACAAATGCCCGAATGCACACACCACAAATGCCCGAATGCACACACCACAAATGCCCGAATGCACACACCACAAATGCCCGAATGCACACACCACAAATGCCCGAATGCACACACCACAAATGCCCGAATGCACACACCACAAACGCCCGAATGCACACACTACAAACGCCCGAATGCACACACCACAAATGCCCGAATGCACACACCACAAACGCCCGAATGCACACACTACAAACGCCCGAATGCACACACTACAAACGCTACACATATTAGAAGACATAAACGTATATAAAATCCTCATTCCTAATTTAATATCATTAAGGGGCGATTCTATTTTAATCACGGAGACTATACTATATTATATTAAAACAAAGTTTTCGTTTTTAAATAAACTCTCCGACGGAGACTTCATTTCGTGAGACTGGCACCAAAAAGTGGACAACAGAAATATCATCAATACGAGACAGTTCGGAAAAGATTGGATAAGAGGTATAGCATAAAGATAAAGTTTTCTGCTTTTTCTCATGTCACAATTGTGATGTATCAAAGTAGTCAGCCATGCCATTCTCAATTGACAAAATAGCTATAGATCAGATATTTCATTAACTTAATTTTAGTAAAGCTTTCTCACAGCTGATATTACTTGTGAATTTAATGTTGTGGCGAATATTTGAAGCAATATTTTTTTAATATTATTGGCAATTTAACTTCAAGCTTAAATATCTTACTGATCTTGAATAAATTAAGTGTTCTTGAATTCATTAATTCATTTTCTAACCATGAGACAAAGTATTCCATGCTTGGCAAAGTTATAACAGATACTCTGAATTGGAATTCTCAAATTAGTTTAAGGCAAATTTCAAAGTCCAGTAGGTTAGCTGGTTCTATCGTGGATAAAGCTGAACGGGCTAAAGCCAGGAGCCCCCGATGATTTAGGGGCCCCCTAATTTAGTTTAATTTATAATAAAGGTGGACAAATGTTTACATGAATCCCTAAAAATATCATAAATTAAATAAATGAATAAAATAGTATCTATTAATCTGATCGCTATTGGGACCCGGTAGCCTCAGTATCGAAAAACTTGATTTGATTGGCTCAATAAGAGAATATATTAATAAATACTATTTATATCTTTTAAATTTTGTTAATTCGTCAGGTTCTCGTTGTCTTGTGGCAACGTGTTATCTTGTAGCGCAAGCGACTGCGGGTTCTACTCCCGGAGGGGGCATATATTTTTTTTTCATTTGTCTTTTTTTTTAAATTATCTTTTTACACTCAATTTTAGTTTCTAGGCAAACAGTTATTTCTTTGTGTTCGGTTGTTGTTTTTTTTATGAATCCGATCCCAGAGTACAGACACATTATGAACAAGGAATCAATGGACTATGTAGTTACAAGTTACAGTCTTATATTAGCTGCTATCAATCATTTTATTTAAAGGGACGCTAGCTGGATTGGGCCCCAGTTTGAATAGCAGCCAGGGGCCCCGTGCAGTCTTAATCCGCCCCTGACTGGTTTATGAAAAGGAAAATCATATATGTTTTAAAAATTCTCCTAAAAACCTCATGATTTTCAACAGTAGCTTCATCTTAAGAAGAATTCAGCTTTATTGTCAACTGTTTTCTAAATAGCATGGCTACATATTCGCTTTGCGGGCCAAAATATTACTCTCTCATTCATTGACTGGAATGTGCGATTAAAATGATACATTCTCCATACAAAATTATTGCAAATGTATGTAAAAACAACCTTAAAGTATTCCATTAGTTACTCTGTGAGTACCTCTGCAAAGCAGAGGTACTCACAGAGTAACTAATGGAATACTTTAAGGTTGTTTTTTTACATACATTTTGCAATAATTTTTTTTTGTATGGAGAATGTATCATTCTCCATACAAAATTATTGCAAAAATGTATGTAAAAACAACCTTAAAGTATTCCATTAGTCACTCTGTGAGTACCTCTGCAAAGCATTTTTAGCACTATAAGTTTGTAAATTATTTCGGACTTCGTGGACTTCCAGATACTACATGTTTTGCTATTTTCACCCCCCAAAAATTGAAAGAAAAATATGTCATTGTGACTAGCAAAGTTTCTGTGTCTCTTCGTGTGTTTAGCTTTACGTCTGTTTAAGTATGTTTAATGCCTCCCCTATAGCAGCAATTATATCTTTTAAAGGGTGTATGGACATGGAAAAGAATGCGTAAAAACGCTCAAGTGTACAGAAATGAGTTAAAGAGTTCCTTTCAGTTTGAGCAGTATGTAAACAAATCAGTTTTAATGAATCATTTCAATGAAACCTTTGAAAGATTCTACAACGTTTACTTTCTAATTTACAATCCTTACATATCACACAACTGGACTAGTTGTTGCTTGATCTGTATATGAAATATGTGGAGAGCTATGGACATCAATGGAATATTGTGTATCTTGTATCAGTACCAGCCGTACTTTACATTCATTATGGAGTTTGAAGTTTGGGCATTAGAAACGTTCACGTATATTAATGTAGTTCCTTCATTTCTTTGATTAATTTTTAATTTGACATTTCTTTTATTTAATGATACTTTATTATAAAGTTTTTAACGCAATATTCCTCGGGAATTGAGTTTATATATTTGAAATGTCCGGCCTGTCCTTTTGAGCTTTGAACAGCAACTCCTCCTGAGCCATAACAGATAGAGGGTACGGGTCTTTTGAAAATATGCTAAGGAGGTCCCAAAGATATGCACGGGCCAAAAAATACCAAAAAGGTTTACTGGATTTCCTGCATATTCCACAAAAAAAAACAACCCGAAAAATATCAGTATCTTGTCAATTTCTCGCCAACCATAACATCTATCGGGTTGGAACAAACGCCAAACGAAAGCTAATAATATTTAGAACAATGTTGGAGTCGGAAGTTTTGAAAAATCTCTTTTGGTTCGACTTCCGTAATGTTAGCAGCAATGTGTAGATAGCAATTGTTTTGTTTAGTTTCAGAATTCTTGATTTAAAATGACTTTTAATGTAATCTAGAATGATAGTTAATGGGGTTTTTCTGCTTTGCGAATGCTAATGTTAGACTGTTGCGCGGTGCGAATTATATTGACACATTCTTGGTATGAGTCTAGAATTATTTCCCTTCATATTTTAGAAGCTAATTAACAATGGGGAATTAACCCCCCCCCCACGAAATAAAATTCCTTACCGAGCATTCGGTTTGCTTATGTTTGAAATTGATTGGTAGAGAAATGTTCACTTCTACGACAGGAGCGGCTGTCATGTTTGAAGACCAATTAAGGTGCCAGCAGATCACGTGTCACGTTCTCATACGAATTAAACGTCTTGGTTGTTCAGTTCAGCGTTAGTATCAGTCAAGCAGGGCTGCGTCCTGGCCCGAACATTGTTAAGCCTCATGTTTCCCGCCATGCTGACAGAGGCCTTCAGAGACGAGGATGTTGGTGTCAATATGAAGTACCGCACGGATGGCAAGCTGTTCAACCTTCGGAGGCTCAAGGCAAAAACCAAGGTTATGACAGACATCATCAGAGACCTGCTATTTGCTGATGACTGTGCCCTGAACGCTGTCTCAGAAGCCGACATGCAACGCAGTGTAAACCTGTTCTCCGGCGCCTGCACAAACTTTGGTCTGACAATCAACACTAAGAAGACTGAGGTCCTCCATCAGCCCGCGCCTGGAAGGCCCTACGTAGAGCCCAACATCACTGTCAACGGCCAGAGACTCAACACAGTTCACCGGTTCACATACCTAGGCAGCACACTGTCTCAAAATGTCACCATCGATGACGAAGTGAACGTCAGAATTGCCAGAGCCAGCTCCACTTTCGGCAGGTTGTGCCCTAATGTCTGGAACAGAAGAGGCATTACCATCCAGACCAAGCTGAAAGTGTACAGGGCAGTGGTGCTCCCCACACTGCTATATGCTTGTGAAACTTGGAATGTTTATCAGCGCCATGCAAGAAAGCTTAACCACTTTCATATAACAAGCCTCAGGAAGATGCTCGGCATAAAGTGGCAGAACAAAATTCCAGACACAGTGGTACTTACCAAGGCAGGTTCCCCAGCATCTTCACCCTCCTGATGCAGACCCAGCTTTTCTGGGCAGGGCACGTTGTCCGAATGCCAGACTAGAGACTGCCAAAGAGAATCTTCTATGGTGAGCTCCAGTATGACCAGCGATCCACGGTGGGCAAAAGAAACGCTTCAAAAACACACTAAAAGCCTCAATGAAAGCGTTTGCTATCAATCCAGACACGTGGGAACGAGCTGCAATGGACCGATACACCTGGCGCTCTTCCATCCACGAAGGTGCCAGGTCATGCGAGGCAAACCGGATCACCACCGCAGAAAAGAAGAGGCAAGCCCGAAAGGCCCATACTGTCAACCCTCCAGGAGATGTCCCATTCGCCCCTTGTCCCTTCTGTTCCCGAACCTTCCGTGCAAGAATCGGCCTAATCAGCCACGCACAGACAACTGTCACACGTCCATTGTGACTGATTTGCTTTCTCTAGTGTTTGTGGGCTTCAACATCTCTCGCACAATAATTCTCTACAATTCAAGTCAGGAAATAATGCACTTTAATTATGAAATATTTGATATATACACATATGTTACAATAAACCACTGTGATCTCTAGAATTCCAAATAGCACCACTCTACTGATTCAGCTTCTCAATCTGACCTCTCACCACTACACACTTCATGTAACCTCCCGTGTCCGCCTTGACTCAGTGACCACACTAACAGGCTGAACCTTGGACTTCAGTTGACCTCATAACAATCGCATTCCTTTCTTATTTACACCAGTTCGCTCCCCTTTTCTATTAAAGAAATTTGCTGGTTCAAAAGCTTTCCTGCACAATGATAACAATTAATGTTACTTGATGCGCCCTTGTCTCGACAGATTAGATCAAACAACCAATACCTACTTGATGCGCCCTTGTCTCGACAGATTAGATCAAACAACCAATACCTACTTGATGCGCCCTTGCCTCGACAGATTAGATCAAACAACCAATACCTACTTGATGCGCCCTTGTCTCGACAGATTAGATCAAACAACCAATACCTACTTGATGCGCCCTTGTCTCGACAGATTAGATCAAACAACCAATACCTACTTGATGCGCCCTTGCCTCGACAGATTAGATCAAACAACCAATACCTACTTGATGCGCCCTTGTCTCGACAGATTAGATCAAACAACCAATACCTACTTGATGCGCCCTTGTCTCGACAGATTAGATCAAACAACCAATACCTACTTGATGCGCCCTTGTCTCGACAGATAAGTTCAAACAACCAATACCTACTTGATGCGCCCTTGTCTCGACAGATTAGATCAAACAACCAATACCTACTTGATGCGCCCTTGTCTCGACAGATTAGATCAAACAACCAATACCTACTTGATGCGCCCTTGTCTCGACAGATTAGATCAAACAACCAATACCTACTTGATGCGCCCTTGTCTCGACAGATTAGATCAAACAACCAATACCTACTTGATGCGCCCTTGTCTCGACAGATTAGATCAAACAACCAATACCTACTTGATGCGCCCTTGCCTCGACAGATTAGATCAAACAACCAATACCTACTTGATGCGCCCTTGTCTCGACAGATTAGATCAAACAACCAATACCTACTTGATGCGCCCTTGTCTCGACAGATTAGATCAAACAACCAATACCTACTTGATGCGCCCTTGCCTCGACAGATTAGATCAAACAACCAATACCTACTTGATGCGCCCTTGTCTCGACAGATTAGATCAAACAACCAATACCTACTTGATGCGCCCTTGTCTCGACAGATTAGATCAAACAACCAATACCTACTTGATGCGCCCTTGCCTCGACAGATTAGATCAAACAACCAATACCTACTTGATGCGCCCTTGTCTCGACAGATTAGATCAAACAACCAATACCTACTTGATGCGCCCTTGTCTCGACAGATTAGATCAAACAACCAATACCTACTTGATGCGCCCTTGTCTCGACAGATTAGATCAAACAACCAATACCTACTTGATGCGCCCTTGTCTCGACAGATTAGATCAAACAACCAATACCTACTTGATGCGCCCTTGTCTCGACAGATTAGATCAAACAACCAATACCTACTTGATGCGCCCTTGTCTCGACAGATTAGATCAAACAACCAATACCTACTTGATGCGCCCTTGTCTCGACAGATTAGATCAAACAACCAATACCTACTTGATGCGCCCTTGTCTCGACAGATTAGATCAAACAACCAATACCTACTTGATGCGCCCTTGTCTCGACAGATTAGATCAAACAACCAATACCTACTTGATGCGCCCTTGTCTCGACAGATTAGATCAAACAACCAATACCTACTTGATGCGCCCTTGTCTCGACAGATTAGATCAAACAACCAATACCTACTTGATGCGCCCTTGTCTCGACAGATTAGATCAAACAACCAATACCTACTTGATGCGCCCTTGTCTCGACAGATTAGATCAAACAACCAATACCTACTTGATGCGCCCTTGTCTCGACAGATTAGATCAAACAACCAATACCTACTTGATGCGCCCTTGTCTCGACAGATTAGATCAAACAACCAATACCTACTTGATGCGCCCTTGTCTCGACAGATTAGATCAAACAACCAATACCTACTTGATGCGCCCTTGTCTCGACAGATTAGATCAAACAACCAATACCTACTTGATGCGCCCTTGTCTCGACAGATTAGATCAAACAACCAATACCTACTTGATGCGCCCTTGTCTCGACAGATTAGATCAAACAACCAATACCTACTTGATGCGCCCTTGTCTCGACAGATTAGATCAAACAACCAATACCTACTTGATGCGCCCTTGCCTCGACAGATTAGATCAAACAACCAATACCTACTTGATGCGCCCTTGTCTCGACAGATTAGATCAAACAACCAATACCTACTTGATGCGCCCTTGTCTCGACAGATTAGATCAAACAACCAATACCTACTTGATGCGCCCTTGTCTCGACAGATTAGATCAAACAACCAATACCTACTTGATGCGCCCTTGTCTCGACAGATTAGATCAAACAACCAATACCTACTTGATGCGCCCTTGTCTCGACAGATTAGATCAAACAACCAATACCTACTTGATGCGCCCTTGTCTCGACAGATTAGATCAAACAACCAATACCTACTTGATGCGCCCTTGTCTCGACAGATTAGATCAAACAACCAATACCTACTTGATGCGCCCTTGTCTCGACAGATTAGATCAAACAACCAATACCTACTTGATGCGCCCTTGTCTCGACAGATTAGATCAAACAACCAATACCTACTTGATGCGCCCTTGTCTCGACAGATTAGATCAAACAACCAATACCTACTTGATGCGCCCTTGTCTCGACAGATTAGATCAAACAACCAATACCTACTTGATGCGCCCTTGTCTCGACAGATTAGATCAAACAACCAATACCTACTTGATGCGCCCTTGTCTCGACAGATTAGATCAAACAACCAATACCTACTTGATGCGCCCTTGCCTCGACAGATTAGATCAAACAACCAATACCTACTTGATGCGCCCTTGTCTCGACAGATTAGATCAAACAACCAATACCTACTTGATGCGCCCTTGTCTCGACAGATTAGATCAAACAACCAATACCTACTTGATGCGCCCTTGTCTCGACAGATTAGATCAAACAACCAATACCTACTTGATGCGCCCTTGTCTCGACAGATTAGATCAAACAACCAATACCTACTTGATGCGCCCTTGTCTCGACAGATTAGATCAAACAACCAATACCTACTTGATGCGCCCTTGTCTCGACAGATTAGATCAAACAACCAATACCTACTTGATGCGCCCTTGTCTCGACAGATTAGATCAAACAACCAATACCTACTTGATGCGCCCTTGTCTCGACAGATTAGATCAAACAACCAATACCTACTTGATGCGCCCTTGTCTCGACAGATTAGATCAAACAACCAATACCTACTTGATGCGCCCTTGTCTCGACAGATTAGATCAAACAACCAATACCTACTTGATGCGCCCTTGTCTCGACAGATTAGATCAAACAACCAATACCTACTTGATGCGCCCTTGTCTCGACAGATTAGATCAAACAACCAATACCTACTTGATGCGCCCTTGTCTCGACAGATTAGATCAAACAACCAATACCTACTTGATGCGCCCTTGTCTCGACAGATAAACAGCTCAACACAGAATAAGATTTATAACTCACTCAGGACGTAACGAGTGCAATTGTGTTTAAGTTAGCTCCCTTCGTTCAAATGTCTTAATATTATTTGTTGTTTTTTTAAATAATAAAATGACTACCTTAATCATAGTTTGTATTCTAATACAAGCAAAAGTTTTTAATTTTAATAAGGGGCCGTCCATAAAGTACGTCACGCTATTTTTGACCATTTTAAAATCCCCCTCCCCCCGTCACAAATTGTCACAAATCTTGAACCCCCCCCCCTCGTAAAGTACGTCCCACTTTCGAACAAAAATTGTTATTTTTATTAACAAAATAATTAAAATTTAATATAAAACACCGTGACGTCACACATGGCTGGACCCCCCTCCCCCCTGTCACAAACTGTCACACTTTCTTACACCCCCTCCACACCCTCTGGAGCCTGACGTACTTTATGGACGCCCCCTAATTTGATGTAGTCCGAGTCGTAGTGCCTGAGAAGGAATCAAAAGTCTTTGTGTGGCTTAAGGTTAGGGTTAGGGTTAGGGTTAGGGTAGTCGTAGTGCCTAAGAAAGAATCAAAAGTCTTTGTGTGGCTTAAGGTTAGGGTTAGGGTAGTCGTAGTGCCTAAGAAAGAATCAAAAGTCTCTGTGTGGCTTAAGGTTAGGGTTAGGGTAGTCGTAGTGCCTAAGAAAGAATCAAAAGTCTTTGTGTGGCTTAAGGTTAGGGTTAGGGTAGTCGGAGTGCCTAAGAAAGAATCAAAAGTCTTTGTGTGGCTTAAGGTTAGGGTTAGGGTTAGGGTAGTCGTAGTGCCTAAGAAAGAATCAAAAGTCTTTGTGTGGCTTAAGGTTAGGGTTAGGGTAGTCGTAGTGCCTAAGAAAGAATCAAAAGTCTTTTTGTGGCTTAAGGTTAGGGTTAGGGTTAGGGTAGTCGTAGTGTCTAAGAAAGAATCAAAAGTCTTTGTGTGGCTTAAGGTTAGGGTTAGGGTAGTCGTAGTGCCTAAGAAAGAATCAAAAGTCTTTGTGTGGCTTAAGGTTAGGGTTAGGGTAGTCGTAGTGCCTAAGAAAGAATCAAAAGTCTTTGTGTGGCTTAAGGTTAGGGTTAGGGTAGTCGTAGTGCCTGAGAAAGAATCAAAAGTCTTTGTGTGGCTTAAGACAAAATAAAACTATTTTGAGGTGATAGGGAAAAATTTAAATTTTCAGACATTTTTTTAATGATGGATTGTCTACAAATATTTCGAAATATATATTGCAAATGGACAAATAGTGGTGTTTTAAAAGTTATGGTAGGTTGGCAATGTCCATCAGTCCGCTATCTGTAAACACTATCTCACAGAATGTATGTAGACATTATCGAACAGAATGTTTGCAAACAATGCCTCACAGAATGTCTATAAACACTATCTCACAGAATGTCTGTAAACAATATCTCACAGAATGTCTGTTAATGCTCAAAGATCACACTCTCTCAGAGAATGTCTGTATATACTCAAAGATCACACTCTCTCAGAGAATGTCTGTATATACTCTTAGATCAATCTATCTCGCAGAAATAAACACTATCTAACAACATTTCTGTCAATACTATTTCAAAGGTGGTCTGTAAACACTATCTCACAGAATGTCTGTAAACACTATCTCACAGAATGTATGTAAACACTATCTCACAGAATGTATGTAAACACTATCTCACAGAATGTATGTAAACACTATCTCACAGAATGTATGTAAACACTATCTCACAGAATGTATGTAAACACTATCTCACAGAATGTATGTAAACACTATCTCACAGAATGTCTGTAAACACTATCTCACAGAATGTATGTAAACACTATCTCACAGAATGTATGTAAACACTATCTCACAGAATGTATGTAAACACTATCTCACAGAATGTATGTAAACACTATCTCACAGAATGTATGTAAACACTATCTCACAGAATGTATGTAAACACTATCTCACAGAATGTCTGTAAACACTATCTCACAGAATGTATGTAAACACTATCTCACAGAATGTATGTAAACACTATCTCACAGAATGTATGTAAACACTATCTCACAGAATGTCTGTAAACACTATCTCACAGAATGTATGTAAACACTATCTCACAGAATGTATGTAAACACTATCTCACAGAATGTATGTAAACACTATCTCACAGAATGTATGTAAACACTATCTCACAGAATGTATGTAAACACTATCTCACAGAATGTATGTAAACACTATCTCACAGAATGTCTGTAAACACTATCTCACAGAATGTATGTAAACACTATCTCACAGAATGTCTGTAAACACTATCTCACAGAATGTCTGTAAACACTATCTCACAGAATGTATGTAAACACTATCTCACAGAATGTATGTAAACACTATCTCACAGAATGTATGTAAACACTATCTCACAGAATGTATGTAAACACTATCTCACAGAATGTATGTAAACACTATCTCACAGAATGTATGTAAACACTATCTCACAGAATGTATGTAAACACTATCTCACAGAATGTATGTAAACACTATCTCACAGAATGTATGTAAACACTATCTCACAGAATGTATGTAAACACTATCTCACAGAATGTATGTAAACACTATCTCACAGAATGTATGTAAACACTATCTCACAGAATGTATGTAAACACTATCTCACAGAATGTATGTAAACACTATCTCACAGAATGTCTGTAAACACTATCTCACAGAATGTATGTAAACACTATCTCACAGAATGTATGTAAACACTATCTCACAGAATGTATGTAAACACTATCTCACAGAATGTATGTAAACACTATCTCACAGAATGTATGTAAACACTATCTCACAGAATGTCTGTAAACACTATCTCACAGAATGTCTGTAAACACTATCTCACAGAATATATGTAAACACTATCTCACAGAATGTATGTAAACACTATCTCACAGAATGTATGTAAACACTATCTCACAGAATGTCTGTAAACACTATCTCACAGAATGTATGTAAACACTATCTCACAGAATGTATGTAAACACTATCTCACAGAATGTATGTAAACACTATCTCACAGAATGTATGTAAACACTATCTCACAGAATGTATGTAAACACTATCTCACAGAATGTATGTAAACACTATCTCACAGAATGTCTCTAAACACTATCTCACAGAATGTATGTAAACACTATCTCACAGAATGTCTGTAAACACTATCTCACAGAATGTCTGTAAACACTATCTCACAGAATGTATGTAAACACTATCTCACAGAATGTATGTAAACACTATCTCACAGAATGTATGTAAACACTATCTCACAGAATGTATGTAAACACTATCTCACAGAATGTATGTAAACACTATCTCACAGAATGTATGTAAACACTATCTCACAGAATGTATGTAAACACTATCTCACAGAATGTATGTAAACACTATCTCACAGAATGTATGTAAACACTATCTCACAGAATGTATGTAAACACTATCTCACAGAATGTATGTAAACACTATCTCACAGAATGTATGTAAACACTATCTCACAGAATGTATGTAAACACTATCTCACAGAATGTATGTAAACACTATCTCACAGAATGTCTGTAAACACTATCTCACAGAATGTCTGTAAACACTATCTCACAGAATGTATGTAAACACTATCTCACAGAATGTATGTAAACACTATCTCACAGAATGTCTGTAAACACTATCTCACAGAATGTATGTAAACACTATCTCACAGAATGTATGTAAACACTATCTCACAGAATGTATGTAAACACTATCTCACAGAATGTATGTAAACACTATCTCACAGAATGTATGTAAACACTATCTCACAGAATGTCTGTAAACACTATCTCACAGAATGTATGTAAACACTATCTCACAGAATGTATGTAAACACTATCTCACAGAATGTATGTAAACACTATCTCACAGAATGTATGTAAACACTATCTCACAGAATGTATGTAAACACTATCTCACAGAATGTATGTAAACACTATCTCACAGAATGTATGTAAACACTATCTCACAGAATGTATGTAAACACTATCTCACAGAATGTATGTAAACACTATCTCACAGAATGTATGTAAACACTATCTCACAGAATGTATGTAAACACTATCTCACAGAATGTCTGTAAACACTATCTCACAGAATGTATGTAAACACTATCTCACAGAATGTATGTAAACACTATCTCACAGAATGTATGTAAACACTATCTCACAGAATGTATGTAAACACTATCTCACAGAATGTATGTAAACACTATCTCACAGAATGTCTGTAAACACTATCTCACAGAATGTATGTAAACACTATCTCACAGAATGTATGTAAACACTATCTCACAGAATGTATGTAAACACTATCTCACAGAATGTATGTAAACACTATCTCACAGAATGTATGTAAACACTATCTCACAGAATGTATGTAAACACTATCTCACAGAATGTATGTAAACACTATCTCACAGAATGTATGTAAACACTATCTCACAGAATGTATGTAAACACTATCTCACAGAATGTATGTAAACACTATCTCACAGAATGTATGTAAACACTATCTCACAGAAGGTATGTAAACACTATCTCACAGAATGTATGTAGACACTATCTCACAGAATGTCTGTAAACACTATCTCACAGAATGTATGTAAACACTATCTCACAGAATGTATGTAAACACTATCTCACAGAATGTATGTAAACACTATCTCACAGAATGTATGTAAACACTATCTCACAGAATGTATGTAAACACTATCTCACAGAATGTATGTAAACACTATCTCACAGAATGTATGTAAACACTATCTCACAGAATGTATGTAAACACTATCTCACAGAATGTATGTAGACACTATCTCACAGAATGTCTGTAAACACTACTATCCTACAGAATGTGTGTAAACACTATCTCACAGAATGTATGTAAACACTATCTCACAGAATGTATGTAAACACTATCTCACAGAATGTATGTAAACACTATCTCACAGAATGTATGTAAACACTATCTCACAGAATGTATGTAAACACTATCTCACAGAATGTATGTAAACACTATCTCACAGAATGTATGTAAACACTATCTCACAGAATGTATGTAAACACTATCTCACAGAATGTATGTAGACACTATCTCACAGAATGTCTGTAAACACTATCTCACAGAATGTATGTAAACACTATCTCACAGAATGTATGTAAACACTATCTCACAGAATGTATGTAGACACTATCTCACAGAATGTATGTAAACACTATCTCACAGAATGTATGTAAACAGTATCTCACAGAATGTCTGTAAACACTACTATCCTACAGAATGTCTGTAAATACTCTTAGATCAATCTATCTCACAGAATGTTTGTAAACACTATCTCACAGAATGTCTGCATCATTCAAGGCTGCATATCTTATTGCAAAGAACAAGAAGCCCCACACCATTGGATAACTTTGGTGAAGCCTTGTTCTCTGGGGATGGTGGAACTGATGTGTGGTCACTAGGTTGAGAAAGTTCCTTTGTCCAATGACACTATTCATTCCAGGATAAGTGACATGGCTGCAGAAATTCTGGATCAAGTCTTGTGCGAGGCGAGAAGCAGTCCTTTTCCATTTAACATGCAACTGGATGAATCCACTGATGTAGCACAATGCAGTCAGATTCTTGTATTTCTGAGATATATTCTCAGTGGATTTTTGAAGGAGGAATTTCTCTTTTTTAAGTCACTCCTAGCTACTACCAAAGCTGCTGATGTGCAGCAGCTAGTCAGGGCATTCTTCACTGAAAACCAGTTTGACTGGACTTCAAGAATTTCTTCAATTTGCGCAGATGGTGCTCCCTCCATTCTCAGTAATAAGTCAGGATTTTCAGCACTGGTAAAGAAAGAAGTTACAGATATTGTCACTACACACTGTATCCTTCATCGTCAGGCCCTGGCATGCAAAACTCTACCTCCTACCTTGAAGTCAGTTCTTTCTACTGCAGTCCAAGTTGTAAATTTTATCCGCTCACATGCCTTGAACTACTGCCTCTTCAAGTTGTTCTGTCAGGGGCCGGGCTCCGAGCATGAAGTTCTGCTCTACCACACTGAGGTGCGCTGGTTGTCCAGGGGACGGATACTTTCTTGGTTAGTAGAACTGAGAGTGGAGCTTGCCATTTTATTGCGAGAAAAAGAGAGTGACTTTGCTGACAAGTTTGACTGTCCAAATTTCATTCATTACTTGGCATACCTGGCTGACATCTTCACCATATTGAATGAGTTGAACACATCTCTCCAAGGACCTGCTGTGACTGTAATGGATGCTACTGAGAGATTGCAAGCCTTCCTTAACAAAGTGCAACTATTCCAACGACGACTAGAAAAGTCCAACTTGGTCAACTTTCCACTCTTGGATGAAGATGTAATATCTAGTGCAGAAGGAAGCACTGAGGGATCACTGCCTGACAACATCAAAGGGGAAATTTCAGAGCACCTTTCAACATTGCAAAAGTCCTTTGATAGGTATTTCTGTCAAGAAATAGCTAGGAAAGACCTTTGGATTCGCAATCTCTTTCTCTGTGACTTGGACAACATTGATGACAGTGACTTTGCTAAAGATGATCCAATTGATTTGAGAACCAGAAAAGTACTGAGGAGTGCCTTCAATTGTAATACCTTGATTGAATTTTGGTCCACCCAGCTAGATTCCTACCCACAACTAGCCGAGAGGGCGGTACTGACTCTCCTTTCATTTGCCACAACCTATCTCCGTGAAGCAGGATTCTACACACCTTTGCCGATTAAAACCAATGAAAGGAATAAGTTGAATGCAGAGGATGCCATGAGAGTTGCTTTGTCCAAAACAGTCCCCAGATATAAATCGCTGATTGATCATCAGAAGCAGCCGATCTCTCACTAAATTCCCTGTTGCCTATGGTCAAAATTGTTGTGTTCCTAAAATAAACATAGTTTATTATGCAGTTACTGCAAGTGTCACGAGGGGGTGCATGAACTTTTTTTGGCATCTGAAGGGGTGCATGGACCCCAAAAGGTTAGGAACCACTGAGTTAGAGGGACACCGGAAGTATACATCTGACGTATTTGTTGAAAAAATTAAATTATTTTTAGAAAACTGTGACGTAAAACAAGAAAAAAATTCCAAGGAACACGTAGAGTGAACCGTTCGTTTTGCAAAAAAGTTTTTCCGTCAATTTTCTACATGCGCAAAACGATGCGCGAACGAGTACCTATCAAAAAGGTTGTATATGGGCGCCCTTTAACGCGGCATGCCTTGCTTATGGTTTACATTTTCAGACTATCAGTTTTTCTTTCTTTTTTTTTCCTTCTTTTTTTTCTTCCTCTTTTTCTTTTTCTTTCTCTGAATGGTTCATGCACCCTCTGGAACCTGCTCATGCACCCTTTGGGGGTGCATGCACCACTGGTTAGGAACCCCTGTCTTAGATCAATCTATCTCACATAATGTCTGTAAATACTCATAGAACATACTCTCTCTCAGAATGTCTGTAGATGCTTTCTCATAAAATTTCTGTCAATACTATTTCACAGGTGGTCTGTAAACACTATCTCACAGAATATATGTAAACACTATTTCTCAGAATGTCTGTAGACACTATTTCACAGAATTGATGTGTGTTTTGTCGTGACGTCATGTTTTTGGGTGTGATCTCCCATTATTTGGAACTCTCCTGGCGGTGAGATTAAGCAGCCCACGATGACAACGCCTCTGATCATTCAGTATGCATGAACCCTAACACCACATCGGTGGACATCTTAGCCAGGAACTTATCTTCTGTGGTCATGTTAGCCACTAACCAATCTTCTGTGGACATCTTAGCCAGTAACTAATCTTCGGTTAAATAATTAAGTCGAAAAATGATACATATATATATATATATTATATATATATATATATATATATATACAGTGGGGGTAGGGGAGACATATGTCCCCGGGAGCGCCAAAATGAGTATTAAATATTATTATTTAATTGTATTTTGATGTTAACTTATGTATCCAAAATACGCTTGCAAGATTGAATTTTGAAGATCCGAAAATATCTTCATTACAAGCCAGTTGGTAAGCATGATTTTGGCGCCCCAATTGAGCATTTAGGGCGCCATTCTACTCATAATTAAATTACACATCCACAGTGTAGGATTGCTGATGGCGTTTTTTAAAAATAAAAACTGTGAGTTGCTGGGAGTAAATCGTTCGGGGCTATTATATTCACCAATTAGTAAAGCTGTTTAGTGTTTCTGCCGCTGGATAGCGAAGTCAATAGTTATAGCTGAGCGGCTTGGGATCGAGCCCACGTTAAAGCCACAATAAAAATGATGAATTACTAACGCTAAGAAATTCCTCCACTGACCTGGAAGGGTGATGGGGCGCCCACCAAGGTATACAAAGCCCCTAGTAAGTTCTAATGGAAACATTAGGACCACCTACGACTAGTGGCGTCACTAGGGGGATGCGTTGGGGTGGGCTGCCCCAGATGACACCATCAGGGGTGTGACACCATAATCTAAAATGTTACTGTGTACGATTTTATGTTTTAAAAAAAAAGAGACAACAATTTTTTTTTCACTTAGAAAAAGCAACAAAAAAAAACAAACAAAAAAAAACAAACAAAAAAACAACAAACAAATACAATGAAATACGTTAAACGCGAAAACTTTAAGTGGGAATGCGAGGGGTGTAGAACGCACCAGGGTGACACCAAAATGTAAAACTCTGTATGTTCCCGTTACTTGGCTCTGAAAGACTCGGAGGAGGTCTATGCGTTAAGTCGTGAAGGGCTGACACCATGAGCTACCACCCCGGTTGACACCAACCCTAGTGGCGCCTCTGTCTACGATCACAGGTTATATCATCAAGTTCAAACTCAAAATCTTCATTTGAGTTAGCAAATAATTTCTACAAATGGAGAAAGCCAGAAAATCTACAGTCTCAGGAAAACAGTCTTGGCCACCGCAGAGCTTTTATTACGTGGAAGGAAGCCGGGCGGACGATACTTGAATAAACTGGAATTGATGTCCAAGTACAAGTTCAAATTCAATTGGAAAAACAACGGCGCGATATTTTGAAAAGAATACTTACCTGTATTAAGTTTCTAGTTTCACAACATTTGGCACTGCGTGGCCATGAAGAACATCTGCATAAGGTGCGAGGATAAAAATGTTGGAAACTTTCTCTCTGTAATAATTCAAAATTACCGAGAAAATCCAGGTTCTGTATCTTATTGATCACCGGAAATCCAAAATGAGTTTATCCACCTACTTAATCCAATGTAAGGAATCAGCTGTTGAGTGAAATCAGCAAAAAACAAGTATTACGGTATTTTACTTGACTCAACACCCGATCAAGGACACCGGGAACAGCTTTCTCAAGTCATCAGATTTGTGGATGTGGATTTTTCAAACTAAAAAAGTAACAATCAAAGAATCATTTTTAGTTTTTTTTTCAGATACATTTCAAAGACGCAGCAAGCCTTGAAAGAGTTATCGTAGAGAAACTGGAAGCTGATAACATACCTCTAGCCGACTGTCGGTTACAATGTTATGACAATGCTGCTATAATGACTGGGCATATACCCGGCATTAATCAGCGAATATGTGCTAGAAATCACAGAACAGTTGAAAGTATATATGTTTTTCTCTCGTTCAACAACTCGTTGGGAAGAATTAAAAAGAGTTGTGCCAATGACAGTGAAGATGGATTCTGAAACACGCTGGAGTGCACGATCAGAAGCTGTTTATGAAGGACTTGATGAACTAGTAGGGCTGTTAAAAAAATTATCAGAAGATGCAACTATGACGCCTGACACCAGAAGTGATGCAGAAACTTTGCTGGCATGTATATTGAACATTAATTAACTTTCTAGTTTTGTTACATTCCTGGAACATCATACTTGGGAAAATTGATCGTGTCCAGAAACAGTTGCAGGATCCTACAATGAATTTCAAGGAAGCAGCATCTGATCTTGAATCGCTGGAGCAAGAAATTGTCAAAATTTGTAATAATTTGAGCCAAGTTGCGGTAGACAATGGAAAAACAAGATGCACAACTTGGGGAATCGAGGTTGACAGAAAGATTAGATGGCATAAGATGATACCTGGAGAATTAGCAAGAGATGCAGGACTTTCTGCAGAAGAAGAAATTGCACGTGTTATGAACAGCGTAATTGATAGACTCCAACAGCAGATATCAATACGGTTTTTACGTCTAAAAAAACCTAAACACCAAATGTGGATTTTTACTAGGCGTCAAAATTATTCTCGCTATCGATACACTTCGTCAAAATTGCTTAGATTTTGGAAATTTCTACGACATTGATGGCAATGGTCACGAATTGTGCACAGAAATCGGAGCGAAATGCTGCTCAGTACACTGACTGAAGTTCTACCGGAAACTCCTTTTGATCTTCTTGGTTTTATGGAGATGGCATATTTCCGAATCTGCGCATTTCACTGCAAATACTTCTAACAATTGCTGTTTCAATTGCAAGCTGGGAGCGGTCCTACAGAAAACTGAAGCTTATTTAGTCTTATTTACGTGCTTCAATGGGACTAGATCGTCTAAGTGATCTTGCACTTCTTAGCCTCAAAAGAGAAACACTTGAGAATATTAATTTTGACAACATGATTGACGAGTTTGCGACAGTCAAATCAAGGAGGATCAATTTGTTGTAGACTATGTCTATTCCAATCATGTATAATTAGTAGAGTATATATTTTTTCAAATAAATTGTTAACAATCGTAAAGAGAATTATTAGTCTGTATTCTATTTCATTAAAAATACCAAATGCTTTGAAAATGAACCATATAAACTGTAAAATATCAAAATTTTCCTGGGGGCTCTATGAGCCCCCAGAATATGTCGTTCCAAGAAGGGGCGCAGACTTGGTGTCATGTCCCCGGGCGCAGATGACCATAGCTACGCCACTGTATATATATATATATGTATGTATGTATGTATGTATGTATCTGTTATGCCGATTATCTTCCAGAGTGAAATTATTTTGATATAATGTTAGTGCTGTAAGGACATAAAGTCATTCCCTTTTTTCAAAATTAAATGTTAGACATGTTCAGACATAAAGTCATACCCTATTGTTTTGATATAATGTTAAAGTTGTAAGGACACAAAATCTTACCCTATTGTTTTGATATAATGTTAGAGTTGTAAGGACATAAAACCATACACTATTGATTATTGCTTCAGTTTTAAATTGAAGAATTTAATATTCTATTATTTAATTTAGGGATATTCATTTATTTTTACATCAAATCGAAATAAAATTTTAATTCAACAGTCGTATAAGTGTCTTACATTATAAAGGGTTTTTTTTGGAGAAACTAACAGTGGTTAATATTTATAAATAAATAGTTAAAATATTCAAGAAATGGACATTGTCATAGAGACTGCCACGTCATTCTAATAAATACCCATCCTCGGTACCTACAGCGTTCAGTTTTGATTAACATTTTTTAAAACCAAAGGTTTAATGTAGAATGGTGGAACCAAAGGTTGGATGTAGAATGGTGGAACCAAAGGTTGAATGTAGAATGGTGGAACCAAAGTTTGGATGTGGGAATGGTGGAAACAAATTTTGGATGTAGAATGGTGGAACCAAAGGTTGAATGTAGAATGGTGGAACCAAAGTTTGGATGTGGGAATGGTGGAAACAAATTTTGGATGTAGAATGGTGGAACCAATGGTTGGATGTAGAATGGTGGAAACAAAGGTTGGATGTAGAATGGTGGAACCAAAGGTTGGAAAAAGAATGGTGGAACCAATGGTTGGATGTAGAATGGTGGAACCAAAGGTTGGATGTAGAATGGTGGAACCAAAGGTTGGATGTAGAATGGTGGAATCAAGGGTTGGATGTAGAATGTCTAAACAGAACATGATATTGGGTTAGCTGTATAAATAGATTTATTCTTGCAATTGATTGGGAATGTTTCTCCCCTAAAGCCACTACCCTATTGAATGGCTATCTTCCTTGAAATTGCATCCCTGTCAAATGATGGATTCCTTCCAATTATAACAAAATCATGTTTCAAAAAGGCCCATATTGTTTATGGTGCTATGGAATTAAACAGAAACATCTTATACTATCTAATAAATACACATAAATATATAAATCTATTTATATAAAAAATCAAAGTATGTATGTATGTATGTATGTATGTCTGTATGTATGTATGTATGTATGTATGTATGTATGTATGTATGTATGTATGTATGTATGTATGTATGTATGTATGTATGTATGTATGTATGTATGTATGTATGTATGTATGTATGTATGTATGTAGTTATGTATGTATGTATGTATGTATGTATGTATGTATGTATGTATGTATGTATGTATGTATGTATGTATGTATGTATGTATGTATGTATGTATGTATGTATGTATGTATGTATGTATGTATGTATGTATGTATGTATGTATGTATGTATGAATGTATGTATGTATGTATGTATATGGTATGTATATATGTATGTATGTATTTATGTATGTATGTATGTATGTATGTATGTATGTATGTATGTATGTATGTATGTATGTATGTATGTATGTATGTATGTATGTATGTATGTATGTATGTATGTATGTATGTATGTATGTATGTATGTATGTATGTATGTATGAATGTATATATGTATGTATTTCTGTACGTATGTATGTATGTATATATGTATGTATGTATGAATGTATGTATGTATGTTTGTATGTATGTATGTATGTATGTGTGTATGTATGTAATTGTGTATGTATGTATGTATGAATGTATGTATGTATGTATGTATGTATGTATGTATGTATGTATGTATGTATGTATGTATGTATGTATGTATGTATGTATGTATGTATGTATGTATGTATGTATGTATGTATGTATGTATGTATGTATGTATGTATGTATGTATGTATGTATGTATGTATGTATGTATGTATGTATGTATGTATGTATGTATGTATGTATGTATGTATGTATGTATGTATGTATGTATGTATGTATGTATGTATGTATGTATGTATGTATGTATGTATGTATGTATGTATATATGTATGTATGTATGTGTGTATGTATGTATGCATGTATGTATGTCCTTTATAGCTGTCTAAACCATTCATCAGATCGCCATGAAAATTTTTGGAGACTTTTGAGTACGCTCCTGAGGTGGTTACTGGCAACTTTTATTTTCAAAATTTAACACTCATGGGGCACCGGGGGCCCATAATATGATTTTTGGTTTTCTGAGCTTTATAAAAATTAGTTTAATCGTTAGCTATTAGGTAAATTTAAGGATCGTAACCAAACTTTGTTTATAACAACTTGGAAGCCAATATTGAAATACCATAGGGCACTAATTTGCTAATGTCAATTTCTTCGGGGCTGGGGACCCAAAATGTCTTTTTTCATAAACGTTTAAGATTCTATTGCCCATTCAATCAATTATTAAAGATCTTGAGAAATAGAGATAAATATATCCACTAAGAAATTGATTGAAATAAACAGGTGTTTAACACTTGACATCTTGCACTAAATGGGCCCTGGGCCCCTTAATGTCATTTCTTGCTTATATGAGCGATATAAAAATTAGTTTATGCCTTTGTGATGGGTCGATTAATCGGGTTAGCTATACCATGGATAGGGTTGGCTATACCATGGATTGGGTTGGCTATACCATGGACAGGGTTGGCTATAACATGGATAGGGTTGGCTATAACATGGATATGGTTGGCTATAACATGGATAGGGTTGGCTATAACATGGATAGGGTTGGCTATATCATGAATATGGTTGGCTATACCATGGATAGGGTTGGCTATAACATGGATAGGGTTGGCTATAACATGGATAGGGTTGGCTATAACATGGATATGGTTGGCTATATCATGGATAGGGTTGGCTATAACATGGATAGGGTTGGCTATAACATGGATAGGGTTGGCTATATAATGGATAGGGTTGGCTATAACATGGATAGGGTTGGCTATAACATGGATAGGGCTGGCTATAACATGGATAGGGTTGGCTATATCATGGATAGCGTTGGCTATAACAAGGATAGGGTTGGCTATAACATGGATAGGGTTGCCTATAACATGGATAGGGTTGGCTATATCATGGATATGGTTGACTATACCATGGATAGTGTGGGCTATAACATGGATAGGGTTGGCTATAACATGGATAGGGTTGGCTATAGCATGGATAGGGTTGGCTATAACATGGATAGGGTTGGCTATAACAAGGATAGGGGTGTGCTATAACATGGATAGGGTTGGCTATAACATGGATAGGGTTGGCTATAATATGGAAAGGGTTGCCTATAACATGGATAGGGTTGGCTATATCAATGATAGGGTTGGCTATTACATGGATAGGGTTGGCTATAAAAAGGATAGGGTTGGCTATACCATGGATAGGGTTGGCTATACCATGGATAGGGTTGGCTATAACATGGATAGGGTTGCCTATAACAAGGATAGGGTTGGCTATATCATGGATAGGGTTGGCTATAACATAGTTAGGGTTGACTATAACCAGGATGGGGTTGGCTATATCAAGGATAGGGTTGGCTATACCATGGATAGGGTTGGCTATAACATGGATAGGGTTGCCTATAACAAGGATAGGGTTGGCCATAACAAGGATAGGGTTGGCTATGTCATGAATATGGTTGACTATACCATGAATAGGATTGACTATACCATGGATAGGGTGTGCTATACCATTGTTATTGTTGGCTATTTAGAGACGATTATTGTGTCCTATGCTTATCCTTTGTTTGTTTCGAGTCGTGTATTTTGATATAAGTTTTGAAGGTTAATAGAATTCAGAAAAAGAAAGTACCAAGGGCAAAGGACAAATAAAACGTAGGCAAATAAGGAAATAACAAGATAAGAATTCTGATACAATATAAATAAATAACGTATGCGAAACAAGCAAATTATATGGGCTAAAGAAGGACTTAATGTGGGCTAAAGTAATAACGTCAAATATGACATGAAATATCGTGTGTAGACGAAGGAAATAACGACGAATAAGACATGAAATATCGTGTGTAGACGAAGGAAATAACGTCGAATATGACATGAAATATCGTGTGTAGACGAAGGAAATAACGACGAATATGACATGAAATATCGTGTGTAGACGAAGGAAATAACGACGAATATGACATGAAATATCGTGTGTAGACGAAGGAAATAACGTCGATTGGAAAATGAAATAAAGTAGACACCTGGTCAATAAAAATCTGTTAGAAAATTGGAAAATGAAAATTTCAAATCTGGATAATCTTTGGTGTTTAAAAAAAATTATTTTACAATATTTATGCTACTATGCATAACTGAAAATGAAAACGACTGAATGGCATGACACAAATGACATTCAAAAAAAGATGCGTGCTGCTTGCCCTTAGTTGTGCACACAAAAGCAATTAATGTTTTCTTTTCAATTGTTTTCTTTCTAATCATTAATTATTAATCATTAATCCTGCTTTTTGTTCAATCGTTAAGAATACACGAGTCTGACATTTCTAAATAAAAAGAAAAATACCGATGTTGAATAATGATGTTTACAAAATTGGTTTTTACTAAACCTTAAAATGTAAGTGGTGAAAACTGAATGTTTCAAGAATGCATACATATTTCAAGAATGCACACATGTTTCAAGAATGCTCACATGTTTCAAGAATGCATACATATTTCAAGAATGCACACATGTTTCAAGAATGCTCACATGTTTCAAGAATGCTCACATGTTTCAAGAATGCACACATGTTTCAAGAATGCACACATGTTTCAAGAATGCATACATATTTCAAGAATGCACACATGTTTCAAGAATGCACACATGTTTCAAGAATGCACACATGTTTCAAGAATGCACACATGTTTCAAGAATGCACACATGTTTCCAGAATGCACACATGTTTCAAGAATGCATACATGTTTCAAGAAAGCTCACGCACAAAAAAACTAGTAAATATTACTATCGTAAATTGTGAGAGTTAACGTAAATTGTGAGAGTTGACGTAAATTGTGAGAGTTGACGTAAATTGTGATAGCTAACGTAAATTGTCAGAGTTAACGTAAATTGTGATAGTTAACATAAATTGTGAGAGTTAACGTAAATTGTGATAGTTAACGTCTGTGCAATAAATAAGACAAAATCCGATACAGCGTCGGTAGCTGGTTCCAGAGACAACGCGTCAAACAACGTGAGAACCGGTACACGCGGTCACCACCAGGAACAATGTGAGGACCGCTGCACGCGGTCACCACCAGGAACAACGTGAGGAGCAGTTGCACGCGGTCACCACCACAAACAACGTGAGGACCAGTGTACGCGGTCACCACCTGGAACAACGTGAGGACCAGTTCACGCTGTCACCGACAGGAACACCGTGAGGACCAGTGCACGCGGTAACCACCAGGAACAACGTGAGGACCAGTGCACGCGGTCACCACAAGGAACAACGTGAGGACCAGTTCACGCGGTCACCACCAGGAACAACGTGAGGACCAGTGCACGCGGTAACCACCAGGAACAACGTGAGGACCAGTGCACGCGGTCACCACCAGGAACAACGTGAGGACCAGTGCACGCGGTAACCACCAGGAACAACGTGAGGACCAGTGCACGCGGTCACCACAAGGAACAACGTGAGGACCAGTGCACGCGGTCACCACCAGGAACAACGTGGGGACCAGTGCACGCTGTCACCACTAGGAACAACGTGAGGACCAGTGCACGCGGTCACCACCAGGAACAAAGTGAGGACCGTTGCACGCGGTCAACACCAGGAACCGTCTGCCAGGCGTTGTCCGTAACATAACCCCCCACCTCCCTCCCCCCACACCACGCCGCCTGTTCGTCTCATGAGTTAGGATATCGGTGCCCTCCCTATTCGTCCAGTATTCTGACTGGCAGGCTTCATCGCAGCTTCTGGTAGTAGAGGCCGGCAGTGGTAGCAGCGGAATACAACTCTTAGAAAACACAATATGCCTGCTGGCGGCGCAGTTTGAATGATTTGTTTATATTAGTGGATAGTTCGCCCGCTGCGTGTTCTATGCTGAATCATAAGTTCGTGAGGACTCACATCACTGACAAAAGTCAGTCTGCTGTTGATATGTGTAGTCGTTAATGTCTTCTGTAGGATACACACACAAACGTGCAAGATTTATTGGTTTATAGAAGATCGTGGGAGTTTGCACTAGGACACAGTAACCTGTGACTTGGATACAATTGGATACGTTGATCAGTGAGTACCCACACACTGTTTACGTTCATGTGTGTTCACCTTGTGTGAAGAGTTGTTGGTAGTGTTGTTGGTAGTGTTGTTGGTAGTGTTGTTGGTAGTGTTATTGGTAGTGTTGTTTGTAGTGTTGTTGGTAGTGTTGTTGTTGGTAGTGTTGTTGGTAGTGTTGTTGGTAGTGTTGTTGGTAGTGTTGTTGTTGGTAGTGTTGTTGGTAGTGTTGTTGGTAGTGTTGTTGTTGGTAGTGTTGTTGTTGGTAGTGTTATTGGTAGTGTTGTTGTTGGTAGTGTTGTTGTTGGTAGTGTTGTTGGTAGTGTTGTTGGTAGTGTTGTTGTTGGTAGTGTTGTTGTTGGTAGTGTTGTTGTTGGTAGTGTTGTTGTTGGTAGTGTTGTTGGTAGTGTTGTTTGTAGTGTTGTTGGTAGTGTTGTTGTGGTAGTGTTGTTGGTAGTGTTGTTGGTAGTGTTGTTGTTGGTAGTGTTGTTATTGGTAGTGTTGTTGTTGGTAGTGTTGTTGTTGGTAGTGTTATTGGTAGTGTTGTTGTTGGTAGTGTTGTTGTTGGTAGTGTTGTTGTTGGTAGTGTTGTTGTTGGTAGTGTTGTTGTTGGTAGTGTTATTGGTAGTGTTGTTGTTGGTAGTGTTATTGGTAGTGTTGTTGTTGGTAGTGTTGTTGTTGGTAGTGTTGTTGGTAGTGTTGTTGTTGGTAGTGTTGTGTTGGTAGTGTTATTGGTAGTGTTGTTGTTGGTAGTGTTGTTGTTGGTAGTGTTGTTGGTAGTGTTGTTGTTGGTAGTGTTGTTGGTAGTGTTATTGGTAGTGTTGTTGTTGGTAGTGTTGTTGTTGGTAGTGTTGTTGGTAGTGTTGTTGGTAGTGTTGTTGTTGGTAGTGTTGTTGGTAGTGTTATTGGTAGTGTTGTTGTTGGTAGTGTTGTTGTTGGTAGTGTTGTTGGTAGTGTTGTTGGTAGTGTTGTTGTTGGTAGTGTTGTTGTTGGTAGTGTTGTTGTTGGTAGTGTTATTGGTAGTGTTGTTTGTAGTGTTGCTGGTAGTGTTGTTGGTAGTTGATGTTTTTTTTGACATTATCTTTCATGCGTCTTTTGCATCTCTAAAATTCCACTGTTTGTTTTTGTGTCTGATTATGTGTGTGTGATTATGTGTTTTGACCATATGTGTTTGTTTATTGTTTTAGAACACGTGTTTATTTATGTGTGTTGGCTGTGTGAGTTGGTTCATGTATATTTGTGTTCCTATGTCTGAATATGAAGATATACATCTGAAATATTTAGCTAGTTACACAGTATGGCATTTTGATATACGTGCACAAGATGGTGTGTCAGTGTGTCTCTGATGACTAAGACCAGGGCATATTTATTTACGTGCACAAGATTGTGTGTCTTTGATAACTCAGATCAGGGCATATGTATAGAGATGAACATAAGTGGGCATTTGATTTACAAAGATAATTGCTTTTATCACATAAATATATACATTAACGTCGCTAACTATTCGTATAGTTCTTTACCTAGACAAACGTTGTTATATGGGCTTCGGAGAAAATATGGGCTTCGGAGAAAATATGGGCTTCGGAGAAAATATGGGCTTCGGAGAAAATATGGGCTTCGGAGAAAATATGGGCTTCGGAGAAAATATGGGCTTCGGAGAAAATATGGGCTTCGGAGAAAATATGGGCTTTTTGAGAAATGTTTATGGCGTGGTATGAAGAAAAGAATGGGTGCATATTTTATTTATTATTATTATTATTATTATTATTATTTTAAGTCACGTGTTGTGTTGCAATAGAATTTGTTCTCAGTCTCTCGGTCCCGCACTAACTAGCTGGTAATGGCATGGAATGAATGCCATAGCCACCTTTTTCTTTCCGCTCTATTTAAATGTCACTTGCTACTACGGGGCGTCATTAATCCTTACTCGCATGTACCGGTACATGTGGACACCCATTAACATGTACCGGTACATGTGGACATCCATTAACATGTGTCACTTATGGAGATAGGACGGGCAATGAAGTCCACTCAACTCGCGGGGCCAGTGTTTGGTGGCCACTCAACTCGCGGGGCCAGTGTTTGGTGGCCACTCAACTCGCGGGGCCAGTGTTTGGTGGCCACTCAACTCGCGGGGCCGGTGTTTGGTGGCCACTCAACTCGCGGGGCCAGTGTTTGGTGGCCACTCAACTCGCGGGGCCAGTGTTTGGTAGCCACTCAACTCGCGGGGCCAGTGTTTGGTGGCCACTCAACTCGCGGGGCCGGTGTTTGGTGGCCACTCAACTCGCGGGGCCGGTGTTTGGTGGCCACTCAACTCGCGGGGCCAGTGTTTGGTGGCCACTCAACTCGCGGGGCCGGTGTTTGGTGGCCACTCAACTCGCGGGGCCAGTGTTTGGTGGCCACTCAACTCGCGGGGCCGTTGTTTGGTGGCCACTCAACTCGCGGGGCCAGTGTTTGGTGGCCACTCAACTCGCGGGGCCAGTGTTTGGTGGCCACTCAACTGAGCATGCATGTAAACATTATACGACTGTTGATAGGATTAGGCCCAGTGTCAACATTCAACGACTGTCATTAGGATTAGGCCCAGTGTCAACATTCAACGACTGTTGTTAGGATTAGGCCCAGTGTCAACATTCAACGACTGTTGTTAGGATTAGGCCCAGTGTCAACATTCAACGACTGTTGTTAGGATTAGGCCCAGTGTCAACATTCAACGACTGTTGTTAGGATTAGGCCCAGTGTCAACATTCAACGACAGTCATTAGGATTAGGCCCAGTGTCAACATTCAACGACTGTCGTTAGGATTAGGCCCAGTGTCAACATTCAACGACTGTCATTAGGATTAGGCCCAGTGTCAACATTCAACGACTGTTGTTAGGATTAGGCCCAGTGTCAACATTCAACGACAGTCATTAGGATTAGGCCCAATGTCAACATTCAACGACAGTCATTAGGATTAGGCCCTTGATATTGTCCATGTTAGTGAAACTCATCAGTTACAACATTTCTGTGATTCATCTGTTTAATATCAAGACTTTAACATGAAAATGGGATTATGTCAAAGAAAATTGGCATTCACAAAAGATGATAAAATTGTATGTTTTAGGTTGTTTGTTTTATGTGGCAAGTTGTTTGATATGTCGTAGAGATGTCATCTGAGGAAATGGTTTGTGGTGTCATAGAGATGTCATCTTAGGCAGGTTGTTTATGATGTCATATATATGTCATCTGAGGCAGATTATTTGTGTTGTCATAGAGATGTCATCTGAGGCTAATGGTTTGTAATGTCATAGAGATGTCATCTGAGGCAGGTTGTTTGTGATGTCATGTAATATAGATATCACCTATGTCATCATGGACATGTAATCAACATTTTACATGGGTTATTATTCAGCTATAGATTGAATGACTAGCCGTCGTGACATCATTAAGAGTTAAGAAATGATTTGTTATAGCTATGTTGTATCGCCGTCTCTCCTCCAAATCTTATTCAGGTAAACCATGTGTAAAGATTCAGGGGTTGGGGGATATAAACACCTGGCGCGGGAGACAGATGTGAGCCACCAACACAACATGCAGGTGATGACCCGTTGATGTGGGCCTTGGAATGACTTGAGTCAAAGGTCAAAGCACGTATGATCTGTCTCAGCTCCATCGAGAGATTTGAAAGAAGACATTTGAATTGAAAGAAGACATTTGAGTGGAGAGAAGACATTTGAGTTGAAAGAAGACATTTGAGTTGAAAGAAGACATTTGAGTTGAGAGAAGACATTTGAGTTGAGAGAAGACATTTGAGTTGAAAGAAGACATTTGAGTTGAGAGAAGACATTTGAGTTGAAAGAAGACATTTGAGTTGAAAGAGGACAGTTGAGTTGAGAGAAGACATTTGAGTTGAGAGAAGAGATTTGAGTTGAGAGAAGACATTTGAGTTGAAAGAAGACATTTGAGTTGAAAGAAGACATTTGTGTTGAAAGAAGACATTTGAGTTGAGAGAAGACATTTGAGTTGAAAGAAGACATTTGAGTTGAGAGAAGACATTTGAGTTGAGAGAAGAAATTTGAGTTGAGAGAAGACATTTGAGTTGAAAGAAGACATTTGAGTTGAGAGAAGACATTTGAGGTGAGAGAAGACATTTGAGTTGAAAGAAGACATTTGAGTTGAAAGAGGACATTTGAGTTGAGAGAAGACATTTGAGTTGAGAGAAGAGATTTGAGTTGAGAGAAGACATTTGAGTTGAAAGAAGACATTTGAGTTGAAAGAGGACAGTTGAGTTGAGAGAAGACATTTGAGTTGAGAGAAGAGATTTGAGTTGAGAGAAGACATTTGAGTTGAAAGAAGACATTTGAGTTGAAAGAAGACATTTGTGTTGAAAGAAGACATTTGAGTTGAGAGAAGACATTTGAGTTGAAAGAAGGCATTTGAGTTGAAAGAAGACATTTGTGTTGAAAGAAGACATTTGAGTTGAGAGAAGACATTTGAGTTGAAAGAAGGCATTTGAGTTGAAAGAGGACAGTTTGAGTTGAGAGAAGACATTTGAGTTGAGAGAAGACTTTGAGTTGAGAAGAATTTGAGTGAGAGAAGACATTTGAGTTGAAAGAAGACATTTGAGTTGAAAGAGACATTTGAGTTGAGAGAAGACATTTGAGTTGAGAGAAGAGATTTGAGTTGAGAGAAGACATTTGAGTTGAAAGAAGACATTTGAGTTGAAAGAAGACATTTGTGTTGAAAGAAGACATTTGAGTTGAGAGAAGACATTTGAGTTGAAAGAAGGCATTTGAGTTGAAAGAAGACATTTGAGTTGAGAGAAGACATTTGAGTTGAGAGAAGACATTTGAGTTGAAAGAAGACATTTGAGTTGAAAGAGGACATTTGAGTTGAGAGAAGACATTTGAGTTGAGAGAAGAGATTTGAGTTGAGAGAAGACATTTGAGTTGAGAGAAGACATTTGAGTTGAGAGAAGACATTTGAGTTGAAAGAAGACATTTGAGTTGAAAGAAGACATTTGAGTTGAGAGAAGACATTTGAGTTGAGAGAAGAAATTTGAGTTGAGAGAAGACATTTGAGTTGAAAGAAGACATTTGAGTTGAGAGAAGACATTTGAGGTGAGAGAAGACATTTGAGTTGAAAGAAGACATTTGAGTTGAAAGAGGACATTTGAGTTGAGAGAAGACATTTGAGTTGAGAGAAGAGATTTGAGTTGAGAGAAGACATTTGAGTTGAAAGAAGACATTTGAGTTGAAAGAGGACAGTTGAGTTGAGAGAAGACATTTGAGTTGAGAGAAGAGATTTGAGTTGAGAGAAGACATTTGAGTTGAAAGAAGACATTTGAGTTGAAAGAAGACATTTGTGTTGAAAGAAGACATTTGAGTTGAGAGAAGACATTTGAGTTGAAAGAAGGCATTTGAGTTGAAAGAGGACAGTTGAGTTGAGAGAAGACATTTGAGTTGAGAGAAGAGATTTGAGTTGAGAGAAGACATTTGAGTTGAGAGAAGACATTTGAGTTGAGAGAAGACATTTGAGTTGAAAGAAGATATTTGAGTTGAAAGAAGACATTTGAGTTGAGAGAAGACATTTGATTTGAAAGAAGACATTTGAGTTGAAAGAAGACATTTTAGTTGAGAGAAGACATTTGAGTTGAGAGAAGAAATTTGAGTTGATATAAGACATTTGAGTTGAGAGAAACTTTATTTCAAATGAAAAGTGTCATTCAGGGCACGGATACAAAATGAAGGAAACGGTTTTTAACTTTAATTTATTTTACGCCCCTAAATTACACCAGTTTTATACTGTTTTCCTACAAGCTCCCTGCTTGTAAATAACGTGAGTTCATTTCAAATATTCCGTGATTTCTTTGTGACAACATGTTTAGAGTTTTGTCTAAATGTTAGATATTCTAAATCAATGCAATCAGTGTCTATCTCTCAATCATACAATCTGTGCCCAGATCTTTAACATACCATCAATGCACATGTCTCAATACCATCATTGCCTTTATGTCTCAGTCAGTACCATCACTGCCTTTAAATACCATCAGTGCCTAGGTGCCGACTTGTCTCTCAACACTTGCGTCATTAACCTTTTATATGATGGTATCAAATCGTTCTAAGTAAACAAAACAATAACCGTTAGCTTATAAACAAAGCTTGGAACAAAGATGACATTGTTTGTTACTGTTCTTAAGTTTACTAGAATATACAAATAGATACAGCTTGCAAAATCGTACCTAAATAGAAAATTTGTCTTTAGACCTTTGGCCAAATAGCTTCTTTAAGAATTCGACAGATGAAAATGATGACTGCTTTGAATTGGAAGGGGTGATTGTAAATAGCTTCCGATAGCAAGGCAGAATTGTTCACATTGCTTTGAAAAATGAAGTACTTGGTGACTTTTTAAATCCCTTATATTAACTTTGAAATCTGGTCTGTCGTCATCGCTGTCGTGATCTCTGTCGTTCCCTGGCGGGCGGAAAAATAAAAGTAAAAAGGGACACACTTTCGGTGAAGCTATCAAGCTGAAATTTTGCACATTGACTCGTGTTACCTAACAATGCATAGTATCGGAATTTCAGATCGATCGAATGTAACGTAATTAAATTAATGCATTTTAGTTTATCTCTATATAACATATGTAACTTAATTTCACAGTTTGTTATTGCTTTTCTTCCACGTGCCAGTAGAGTTTACGCATTCACGCCATCCATCGATGTCCACACCCCCTCCCCCTTCCCCTGGTTTTAAAGCCAGGGGAGATCAGTCGGTTTCAGTCTGTAAATGCTTGTCGCGTTTGAACATAATCAATACTTTTAGTTGTGTCTCATATATAAGGGAGTTATAGTCAAAAACTTTGTTTTTACGGGGTTGTTTAATTTTTATCGTCATTGATCATGGATAATTTTGCGTTTGTGAAAGAAAGGGAGTGAATTTGAAATCTGGATTACATTGGATGATAAAATAACGATAGATCTGTGTACAGTAGAGATGTCCAAGCATAGCTGTACACTAGAATGTACATATATCTGTGTATAGTAGAGGTGTTCAAACATAGCTGTACACTAGAATGTACATATATCTGTGTATAGTAGAGGTGTTCAAACATAGCTGTACACTAGAATGTACATAGATCTGTGTATAGTAGAGGTGTCCAAGCATAGCTGTACACTAGAATGTACATACATATGTGTATAATAGAGGTGTTCAAACATAGCTGTACACTAGAATGTACATAGATCTGTGTATAGTAGAGGTGTTCAAACATAGCTGTACACTAGAATGTACATATATCTGTGTATAGTAGAGGTGTTCAAACATAGCTGTACACTAGAATGTACATAGATCTGTGTATAGTAGAGGTGTTCAAACATAGCTGTACACTAGAATGTACATATATATGTGTATAGTAGAGGTGTTCAAACATAGCTGTACACTAGAATGTACATATATCTGTGTATAGTAGAGGTGTTCAAACATAGCTGTACACTAGAATGTACATATATCTGTGGATAGTAGAGGTGTTCAAACATAGCTGTACACTAGAATGTACATATATCTGTGTATAGTAGAGGTGTTCAAACATAGCTGTACACTAGAATGTACATAGATCTGTGTATAGTAGAGGTGTTCAAACATAGCTGTACACTAGAATGTACATAGATCTGTGTATAGTAGAGGTGTTCAAACATAGCTGTACACTAGAATGTACATAGATCTAAGTATAGTAGAGGTGTTCAAACATAGCTGTACACTAGAATGTACATAGATCTGTGTATAGTTGAGGTGTTCAAACATAGCTGTACACTAGAATGTACATATATCTGTGTATAGTAGAGGTGTTCAAACATAGCTGTACAGTAGAATGTACATAGATCTGTGTATAGTAGAGATGTTCAAACATAGCTGTACACTAGAATGTACATATATCTGTGTATAGTAGAGGTGTTCAAACATAGCTGTACACTAGAATGTACATAGATCTGTGTATAGTAGAGGTGTTCAAACATAGCTGTACACTAGAATGTACATAGATCTGTGTATAGTAGAGGTGTTCAAACATAGCTGTACACTAGAATGTACATAGATCTGTGTATAGTAGAGGTGTTCAAACATAGCTGTACACTAGAATGTACATAGATCTGTGTATAGTAGAGGTGTTCAAACATAGCTGTACACTAGAATGTACATAGATCTGTGTATAGTAGAGGTGTTCAAACATAGCTGTACACTAGAATGTACATAGATCTGTGTATAGTAGAGGTGTTCAAACATAGCTGTACACTAGAATGTACATATATCTGTGTATAGTAGAGGTGTTCAAACATAGCTGTACACTAGAATGTACATATATCTGTGTATAGTAGAGGTGTTCAAACATAGCTGTACACTAGAATGTACATAGATCTGTGTATAGTAGAGGTGTTCAAACATAGCTGTACACTAGAATGTACATAGATCTGTGTATAGTAGAGGTGTTCAAACATAGCTGTACACTAGAATGTACATAGATCTGTGTATAGTAGAGGTGTTCAAACATAGCTGTACACTAGAATGTACATAGATCTGTGTATAGTAGAGGTGTTCAAACATAGCTGTACACTAGAATGTACATAGATCTGTGTATAGTAGAGGTGTTCAAACATAGCTGTACACTAGAATGTACATAGATCTGTGTATAGTAGAGGTGTTCAAACATAGCTGTACACTAGAATGTACATAGATCTGTGTATAGTAGAGATGTCCAAACATAGCTGTACACTAGAATGTACATAGATCTGTGTACAGTAGAGGTGTTCAAACATAGCTGTACACTAGAATGTACATAGATCTGTGTACAGTAGAGGTGTTCAAACATAGCTGTACACTAGAATGTACATATATCTGTGTATAGTAGAGGTGTTCAAACATAGCTGTACACTAGAATGTACATAGATCTGTGTATAGTAGAGGTGTTCAAACATAGCTGTACACTAGAATGTTCATAGATTTGTGTATAGTAGAGGTGTTCAAACATAGCTGTACACTAGAATGTACATAGATCTGTGTATAGTAGAGGTGTTCAAACATAGCTGTACACTAGAATGTACATAGATCTGTGTATAGTAGAGGTGTTCAAACATAGCTGTACACTAGAATGTACATAGATCTGTGTATAGTAGAGGTGTTCATACATAGCTGTACACTAGAATGTACATAGATCTGTGTACAGTAGAGGTGTTCAAACATAGCTGTACACTAGAATGTACATAGATCTGTGTACAGTAGAGGTGTTCAAACATAGCTGTACACTAGAATGTACATAGATCTGTGTACAGTAGAGGTGTTCAAACATAGCTGTACACTAGAATGTACATATATCTGTGTATAGTAGAGGTGTTCAAACATAGCTGTACACTAGAATGTACATAGATCTGTGTATAGTAGAGGTGTTCAAACATAGCTGTACTCTAGAATGTACATAGATCTGTGTACAGTAGAGGTGTTCAAACATAGCTGTACACTAGAATGTACATAGATCTGTGTATAGTAGAGGTGTTCAAACATAGCTGTACACTAGAATGTACATAGATCTGTGTATAGTAGAGGTGTTCAAACATAGCTGTACACTAGAATGTACATATATCTGTGTATAGTAGAGGTGTTCAAACATAGCTGTACACTAGAATGTACATAGATCTGTGTATAGTAGAGGTGTTCAAACATAGCTGTACACTAGAATGTACATAGATCTGTGTATAGTAGAGGTGTTCAAACATAGCTGTACACTAGAATGTACATAGATCTGTGTATAGTAGAGGTGTTCAAACATAGCTGTACTCCAAGTAATACCGTCTATCTTTGGCTATTTCTATATTTGAACAATTTTTAAATCCTTTATATTAACTTGTGGTGTCTGGTTGCTTGCTTGTCGCCAAAACTTTGGATCGATTTTTAACCCACTTCCTCGTAAGCTAGCGAGCTGAAATTTTGCAGGCAGTTTCGTGCCGATGATAAAAACGAAGTATCAAAATTTCAAATCGATCACATGTACTGTAATTAAATTATTGAATTTTTCGATTATTTTATTTATTTCTATGTATCATGTTAATTTTTGAGATAGAGTGTCGCTGTGCGTATTTTATTGACAACACTTTTTATAAACGTATTCCTGATCGGTGCGCATTATATTAAACATGTTTTACGACACAACTGCAATTTTGTATTTTTGGATGGTCTTGCGCTGCGTATTATAATGAACATTCTTTTAGTTATGTCTCGTACATAAAGGATGTATAGTAATCTATACTATAATCTGTTTTCAGTATCGTCTACTGATTGAATACGATATTTATAAAGTGTCGAAAATTGCGATAGAATTTCTCCTCCCCCCCCCCATTAAATATCACTTTTACTTTAAAAAAAAATTGCAAAAAAAAATTGTTATATAATATAGGGCTGTTAATATTGTTGAAAAAGCTGCCCGGGTACCCGTTAACAGGCCTAGTTATATAATTGAACAGCGTGCTAGTAAGTCTTAAAGTATGTCATTTAATTAATTAACCTAATACGGCCCCCACATATTTTTACATCATGGAAAACGGTCTTCTATGTAAATAGTTTGGACATCCATGGTTTACGTGGTGATGTTTCTATAAGACGAGGGCGTCAGGGGGAAATATCGTTATTTTGTCTCCAGGAGTTACTGGCCTTGGTCCATCTACACAGGAAGTTCTTGTTAATTGAGTATTAATCCAGTGACCTTCCTTGGCCACCAGTGTTTTCTTCATCATTATCTAGGTCAACAAAATGGCTGCTGTTCCTGGACTTCCGGAGTCAGAGGCCAGCTTTTGTGTGGACTTTTGACTTAGAGACTGATGACGTCATTAAAGAATTATGTTTGCTGGCGTCATTGAAGAATAGTGTTTAATGGAGTCATTGGAGAATTATATTTGACGGCGTCATTGGAAAATAGTGTTTGATGGCGTCATTGGAGAATAGCGTTTGATGACTTCATTGGAGAATTATGTTTGATGACTTCATTGGAGAATATAAACTGATGACGTCATTGGAGAATAGTGTTTGATGACTTTGTCGGAGAATAGTATTTATAAGTACATGTACTATCTTTTCAAAAATTCGCCGTGATTTGTTAATATGTCTATAAGTAAGACTAAGATAACCGTGAAGTGTGTCAGATTTCTATGATGTGCGATGTGTGTGATGGATGTGCGATGTGTGTGATGGATGTGCCATGTGTGTGATGGATGTGCCATGTGTGTGATGGATGTGCAGTGTGTGTGATGGATGTTCCATGTGTGTGATGGTTGTGCCATGTGTGTGATGGATGTGCCAGTGTGTGTGATGGATGTGCCATGTGTGTGATGGATGTGCCATGTGAGTGATGGATGTGCCATGTGTGTGATGGATGTGCCATGTGTGTGATGGATGTGCACGTGAGTGATGGATGTGCCATGTGTGTGATGGATGTGCCATGTGTGTTATGGATGTGCCATGTGTGTGATGGATGTGCCATGTGTGTGATGGATGTGCCATGTGAGTGATGGATGTTTCGAGTGTGTGATGGATGTGCTACGTGAGTGATGGATGTGCCATGTGTGTGATGGATGTGCCATGTGTGTTATGGATGTGCCATGTGTGTGATGGATGTGCCATGTGAGTGATGGATGTTTCGAGTGTGTGATGGATGTGCTACGTGAGTGATGGATGTGCCATGTGTGTGATGGATGTGCCATGTGTGTTATGGATGTGCCATGTGTGTGATGGATGTGCCATGTGTATGATGGATGTGCCATGTGTGTGATGGATGTGCCATGTGTGTGATGGATTCTCCATGTGTGTGATGGATGTGCCATGTGTGTGATGGATGTGCCATTTGTGTGCATAACAGGGGTCTTTGAACAGGGGTAAATTACCTCATTTGGGGTAAAAAGGGAATTCTTGGGGGGTAATGCAGACTCATTTGAGACATAAAATCCATTAGATTACACGTCTTCGGGAGTAACGTCAACATGAAATTTTATTTTTTGGGGTAATGGGAAAAAAGTTCGCCGGCCCCTAATGCATAATAATAATAACTAGATCCGACCCGCGGCGTAGCATACGCCGCAAAATAGCTCATAAATAGATCAAAGAAAAGGGGGCGGGCATATACTTCCCGTGCGTATTATGGTAGTAGTTTTGAATCATTACTTCTTTTTACTTTATATAGGCGCCCACCTTTTTCAAAATCCCAAGTAACTTATCTTTATATGATAAATACGAAATATTCCTGAAATGTACACAAAGTATTTTATAATTAACAATCATCAAATCCTCTTTTTAAATCCTTTATATTAACTCGTGGTGTGTCTGCGCTTGTCGCCAAAACTTTTGATCGATTTTTAACCCACTTGCTCGCAAGATAGCGAGCTGAAATTTTGCAGGCAGTTTCGTACCGATGATAAAAACAACGTATCAAAATTTCAGATCGATCGCATGTACCGTAATTAAATTATTGATTTTTTAGATTATTTTATTTATTCCTATGTATCATGCTATTTTTTGAGATAGAGCGTCGCGGTGCGTATTATATTGAACAACCTTTCTGTCGCGCAATAAGGTGCGTATTTTATTGACAGCTCTTTTTATAAACATATTCCTGATCGGTGCGCATTATATTAAACACGTTTTACGACACAACTGCAATTTTGTATTTCTGGATGGTCTGGCGCTGCGTATTATAATGAACATTCTTTTAATTACTTCTCGTACGTAAAGGATTTATAGTCAAAAACTTGGTTTTTTACGGGTTGTTTTTATTAAATCCTTTATATTAACTCGTGGTGTCTGCACTCTTGATTGCTTGATTGCTTGCTTGTCGCCAAAACTTTTGATCGATTTTTAACCCACTTGCTCGTAAGCTAGCGAGCTGAAATTTTGCAGGCAGTTTCGTACCGATAATAAAAATAATGTATCAAAATGTCAGATCGATCGCATGTACCGTAATTAAATTATTGATTTTTTAGATTATTTTATTTATTCCTATGTATCATGCTATTTTTTGAGATAGAGCGCCGCGGTGCGTATTATATTGAACAACCTTTCTGTCGCGCAATAAGGTGCGTATTTTATTGATAACACTTTATATAAACATATTCCTGATCGGTGCGCATTATATTAAACATGTTTTACGACACAACTGCAATTTTGTATTTTTGGATGGTCTTGCGCTGCGTATTATAATGAACATTCTTTTAGTTACTTCTCGTACATCAAGGATTTATAGTCAAAAACTTGGTTTTTTACGTTTTTTTTTATTACATCGCTCTCTTTTCCAACATTAAAATATAAGCTAAAACAATGACGTCATATATATTTTTTTACCGCGAGAATGTTTTAATTTATAATTATTTTGCACACCTCCTGATGCGCGCCTTGTATATATATTTAAATATAAGCTCAAAAATGACGTCATAGCGCTACTGCTACAAACTCCAACCAACTGTGACTTGGGCTATTATATTTATTACTAGGTGTTTTAGGGCGCCTACAGCGCCCACTTTTGTTTTGGTAAAAAAGCCAAAGTAAATTATCATTGTTTGATAAATACGAAATATTAAACTTCCTTAAATGTACACGAAGTATTTTATAATTATAAATCCTCAAATCCTCTTTTTACATCGTTCTATTTTCCAAAATTAAAAGCTAAAACTATGACGTCATATAATATTTTTTTTAGAATCTTTAAAAAAAATTTTCACACCTGATGCGCTCCTTGTTTATATATTTAAATATAAACTCAAAAATGACATCATAGCGCTACGGATCCTTCCTTCCTTCCAGTGACTTGGGCTATTATATTGTTTATAGTGTGGAGGGTGTTTAATGTTAATCTGGAAACCAAAATGATTATGATTTTTAAGTCTATATATTCAACAAAAAAAAAGGCAGAGTGATGTCACTCAGCGTTACAGCAGGATAATTGAGGGTAAATATATATATGATACTAGAATTTTTGTCACCCGTCAAAAATGACGGAAGTGTTCTAAATAAATACACATCAGATTAAAAAATAACCTAATACAGAACTTTCATTATTTTATTTATTTTTATTTGATCCATTTATTTTCATATTGAACAATTTTATGCTGAACGTTCGAAAAGAGTTTTTTTTGGTGCAGTAATTTGGTGCACTGCTTTCTAAAATTAGTAGCGTTACATCCACACATACATACATACATACAGACGACGGATATTATGTATATTGATGAAATAATTTGAGAATTTGTAACGCGATTTAGCAAGAAGCTGGGCTCACAGCGCTTCAAATAGAAATAGTTATAGTGGCAACTGTTGTTAAAGATAAAAGAACACTCCGACAACTGTGAATACGCCAGGGGTCTCTCAGAGGTCCGCCAGAGGTCTCCCAGGGGTCAGCTAGCCTCAAGCTATGACCGACTTTTGTAATGTATCCCCAGTTCGCTGGGATCCATTAAATGAAAGAGTAGCTGTGGAATCAATGGGAATATTTAACCCCCCCCCCACCCCGCGTTCGGGTCGAGATGAGATTATTGGATGAAGATAAACTTAAAATAAATTCCAAAATAGTCAGTAGTGTGGTCAGTAGTGTGGTCAGTAGTGTGACCAATACAATAGTCAGTAGTGTGGTCAGTAGTGTGGTCAGTAGTGTGATCAATACAATAGTCAGTAGTGTGGTCAGAATTGTGGTCAGTAGTGTGGTCAGAAGTGTGGTCAGTAGTGTGGTCAGTAGTGTGGTCAGTAGTGTGACCAATACAATAGTCAGTAGTGTGGTCAGTAGTGTGGTCAGTAGTGTGGTCAGTAGTGTGGTCAGTAGCGTGGTCAGTAGTGTGGTCAGTAGTGTGACCAATACAATAGTCAGTATTGTGACCAATACATTAGTCAGTAGTGTGACCAATACAATAGTCAGTAGTGTGACCAATACAATAGTCAGTAGTGTGACCAATACTATAGTCAGTAGTGTGACCAATACAATAGTCAGTAGTGTGACCATTACATTAGTCAGTAGTGTGACCAATACAATAGTCAGTAGTGTGACCAATACAATATTCAGTAGTGTGACCAATACATAGTCAGTATGTGACCAATACAATAGTAAGTAGTGTGACCAATACGACATAATGGACACAACCGAATAGGCATAACAGAATAGACCAAATAGACAACCGAATAGGTGGCACACAATAGACCAAATAGACAACCGAATGGGCAAAACAGAATATACCAAATAGACAACCGAATAGGCAGAACAGAATAGACCAAATAGACAACCGAATAGGCAGAACAGAATAGACCAAATAGAAAACCGAATAGGTAGAACAGAATAGACCAAATAGACAACCGAATAGGTAGAACAGAATAGACCCAATAGACAACCGAATAGGTAGAGCAGAATAGATAAAATAGACAACCGCATGGGCAAAACAGAATAGACCAATTAGACAACCGAATAGGCAGAACAGAATCTACCAAATAGACAACTGAATAGGTAGAACAGAATAGACCAAATAGATAACCGATTAGGTAGAACAGAATAGACCAAATAGACAACCGCATGGGCAAAACAGAATAGACCAAATAGACACTACCGAATAGGCAGAACAGAATAGACCAAATAGACAACCGAATAGGTAGAACAGAATAGACCAAATAGATATATTAGTGCTGACAAGATGAAATCATTGAATATAACATCTTTATTGGACAACACAACTATCTAATATTTTACTGTAGACACAACTATCTAATATTTTACTGTATACACAACTATCTAATATTTTCACTGTATACACAACTATCTAATATTTTACTGTATACACAACTACCTAATATTTTACTGTATACACAACTATCTAATATTTTACTGTATACACAACTATCTAATATTTTACTGCGTACACCACTATCTAATATTTTACTGCAATATAAGATATTTATTAGTCAACACAACTATCTATACTGTTGCTATGTGTACACCTATCTATTCTTCTACTGTAACCACAACAATCTATTATTTTTCTGAATACACAACTATCTACACTTTTACTGTAGACAAACTAATCTTTTACTGTAGACAAACTATCTAATCTTTTACTGTAGACAAACTATCTAATCTTTCACTGTAGACAAACTATCTAATATTTTACTTTTAACAAACTATCTAATATTTTACTGTTAACAACCTATCTAATCTTTTACTGTAACAACCTATCTAATCTTTTACTGTAACAACCTATCTAATATTTTACTGTTAACAAACTATCTAATATTTTACTGTTAACAAACTATCTAATCTTTTACTGTTAACAAACTATCTAATATTTTACTGTATACACCACAATGAAATCTTTTACTCTTAACACAACTATCTTATTTTTACTGTAAACACATATATCTCATGTTTTACCATTAGCAGAAGCATCCAATCTTTTACCATCAGCAAAACTGCATAATCCTTTTCTGTCAACACAACTATATTATTTTTTAAATATTAAACACAACTATCTAATTTCTTACCATTAGCAGAACTATCTAATCTTTTACCATTAGCAGAACTATCTAATCTTTTACCATTAGCAAAAATGCCTAATCTTTTACTATCAATACAACAATCTATTTGTTTATTTTAAACACAACTATCTAATTTTTTACCATTAGCAGAACTATCTAATCTTTTACTGTCTCATTTTTTTACGCGACGGTCCTTAAACTAATGGAGTTATGTAACTTGGTTCTCAGTACTTGACACCCGTGTCAATCTGGAGTTGACAACCGTGTCAATGTGTCACAGATTCCAAATGTAACAGACTCCACTCTGCACGCACTGTGAAATCTCGCTGTCAGTGAGTGTGACTTTTATGGAAAACGTCCCATCGTCTGTCACATCTTGACCAGTCACGTGACGGTATTCAGAATCAATAATCAGTGTAATGAACTTGACTGTGGCTACCGCTAGAAACACTCGCCACTCTCCCGCCAACAGCTACGCGCTAATACTTCTTTTTTTCGACATTTTATTTTATTTGAAAATCAACAATTAAATAATTATCTATACCGAATGACATGTATTATTATATCACCGGACGCCCCGTGGCGTAGCATTCGCCGCAGACTTGCTCATGGAGAGTGCAAAGAAAGTGGAGAAAGAACGGACACCAACTACAGCACGAAGAAATCAAAACAACGCGAGTGAACATAGGTTAATAAATGGGAGGCGGGTAACAACAACCTCAGTAAGCATGTCTTTACATTTACTCGCTACTTTTTATTTACTTAGTGCTGCTTTTTGTTTCTGTACTCTCACCCCCCCCCCGACCGTTCTTTGCACTGTCTATGATGAGCAAGTCTGCGGCGTATTCTACGCCGCGGGTCTCTCCAGAGTTCCTTCTTTTCATTCACTCACAGTCGTTTGCCCAAACCCACCCCATTTTGACAACTGTGTCTTTAAGGAAGTCTTCATGAGTCGCTATATCATTAGCGGCGTATGCTACGCCGCGGGTCAGCTAGTGTTGGCAATAAAGGGGTAAAAGAACGGGCATAAACAGACATTTTAAAAAAATTATATTAAAAAAAATGTTTTTGCTGGGGCTTGAACCCAGGACTTTCCCCGTATAAGGCGGACATGATAACTAGTAAACTGCGGCGAATCTCACGTTAGTCTGTGAAGGAACAAAGCAAGTGAAACGCAAGGACCATTGTTTGTCTCGATACATTAGTCGACCCCAGCGAGGGTCATTCGTCAAGCTCGGTTGCACATACTTCTTGCGTCGTGGTGTCTCGCATGGTCCCATGAAGAGAATTATATGTATAGATTCATAATTCAACTTCTTCCAGTTAAAGTATATTTGAATATAAACTGAGAGAAAGGGGGACATTGGAGGATGATTGATCTCTAAGATACTTTGATTCTTTTAATGTAAACTTGTGAAATCGTTAAGAGAGTAAACTTGACTGTTGACATTGTGAAAAAAACAAACAAAACCCAAACTTGATGTGGTTTTTAGATCGACTACGTGTGTAACCATAGTGGTAGCCAGTTGTCAGTTGGGTTGGTTTTTTTAATGTCTAGGACGTAGTTGGTAACCGTAGTGGTAGCCAGTGATCAGTTAGATGGTTATTTGAATGTATAGGACGTAGTGTGTAACCGTAGTAGTAGTCAGTGGTCAGTTAGATGGTTATTTGAATGTCTAGGACGTAGTGAGTAACCGTAGTGGTAGCCAGTGGTCAGTTAGATGGTTATTTGAATGTCTAGGACGTAGTGTGTAACCGTAGTGGTAGCCAGTGGTCAGTTAGATGGTTATTTGAATGTATAGGACGTAGTGTGTTACCGTAGTAGCCAGTGGTCAGTTAGATGGTTATTTGAATGTCTGAACTTTGTGAACCATTTAATTGTCAGGAAACTGTCCCGTGACAACACAATGTGAAATGTGTAAGGCTAGACCTGTGGGGCGTCACTAAATATATTGCAAAACTTGAATGTTTGTGAAAAATTGATAAGACCTTATTGGAAAACTGGTGCATGGTTGTGAAATATTGATGAAACCTTATTCTCATGAAAGCATTTTGGTAGCAGTAAAAACATCTAATAGAATTTGATTCTTTGTATATGTGATATGTAAAAAAAAACTCTTTGTCCCGCTTGCTAGAGTGATATATCAGGCGGCAGATTTACTGCATGTGAATTTGATTCCGACAAGGCCAGGCGCTATGACAGATGGAGATATATTACAGGAGAGAAAGAAATCTTCGATCAGAGGCGAATGCAGACATAAAAACCAGCAAAAGAATTATTGACTTTAAAACAAATAAACCAAAATGACATGAAAACAATCTAATGAACTGAAGTCATTCTTTTTGAAAAAATAAATATGGAATTTGTTCACTTTCCTCCAGTGATGTCAAAGCCGCATGGTCCCTACAATGTTTATGTGCTCTGTGTGAAACTTTACCTTTCATTGCAAGTAAACTTAGTTTTGTCTCTGTTATATATCCCTAGACAAAATGAGCGTCTATTTTGTTATAAAGAATATTCTTTCTTAATTTGTCTCTATGTTTATTCTGTCTTGATTATTCCAGAGTAAATTCTATCTGGATTGTTCGATTTGTTACGTAGTCAAATATTTCCAAAGCTGTTTTGCCCTTACAATGTAGGTAATTTAGTGCCTTCAGCTAATATTTTGCCCTACTTTTCTCGAAGTCACACTTCGGTAGGCGAATGTAATGTATTTTTACTCTTGTACAAAAAAATCATAATATAAGTGACATTAGGTTTTTCAAATATTTTTCGTATGCGTAGACTGATATATACTTCATCAGCTCACAATATCAATGTACTTCAATCAACTCATAATATCAATGTACTTAAATCAGCTCATAATATCAATGTACTTCAATCAGCTCGTAATATCAATGTACTTCAATCAGCTCATAATATCAAATGTACTTCAATCAGCTCATAATATCAAATGTACTTCAATCAGCTCATAATATCAATGTACTTCAATCAGCTCATAATATCAAATGTACTTCAATCAGCTCATAATATCAAATGTACTTCAATCAGCTCATAATATCAAATGTACTTCAATCAGCTCATAATATCAAATGTACTTCAATCAGCTCATAATATCAAATGTACTTCAATCAGCTCATAATATCAAATGTACTTCAATCAGCTCATAATATCAAATGTACTTCAATCAGCTCATAATATCAAATGTACTTCAATCAGCTCATAATATCAAATGTACTTCAATCAGCTCATAATATCAAATGTACTTCAATCAGCTCATAATATCAAATGTACTTCAATCAGCTCATAATATCAAATGTACTTCAATCAGCTCATAATATCAAATGTACTTCAATCAGCTCATAATATCAAATGTACTTCAATCAGCTCATAATATCAAATGTACTTCAATCAGCTCATAATATCAAATGTACTTCAATCAGCTCATAATATCAAATGTACTTCAATCAGCTCATAATATCAAATGTACTTCAATCAGCTCATAATATCAAATGTACTTCAATCAGCTCATAATATCAAATGTACTTCAATCAGCTCATAATATCAAATGTACTTCAATCAGCTCATAATATCAAATGTACTTCAATCAGGTCATAATATCAAATGTACTTCAATCAGCTCATAATATCAAATGTATTTCATTCAACTCACAATATAAATGTACTTCAATTTACTCATAATATTATTGTACTCCAATCAGCGCCTAATATCAATGTACTTCAATCAGCTCACAATATCCACTCCGTCTCGTTGGTGGCCAAAGGATACCCAATTTAATCTTTCTTTTAATGTTCCAGGACACACAATTAAAATTACATTACTTTTATTTTTTTAAAACTCCTTTTGAATTATTTTATCGAATCTATCTTTGGATGATTATTCACAGAGAAGCAATTAAAACGAGTTATTATTTCTGTTATTATTGCTGTTATTATTGCTGTTATTATTGCTGTTATTATTGCTGTTATTATTGCTGTTATTAATGCTGTTATTATTGCTGTTATTAATGCTGTTATTATTGCTGTTATTACTGCTTTTATGATTGTTGTTATTATTGCTGTTATTATTGCTGTTATTATTGTTGTTATTATTGCTGTTATTATTGCTGTTATTACTGCTTTTATTATTGCTGTTATTACTGCTGTTATTATTCCTGTTATTATTGCTGTTATTATTGCTGTCATTATTTTTGTTATTATTGCTTTTATTACTGCTGTTATTATTGCTGATATTATTGCTGTTATTATTGCTGTTATAATATCTAGGGCATATGAACTAACTCTTGTAATGAAGCTCAAAATTACTGTGTTTTAAAATAGCTAGCAAATTGATTTTTCTTACAGGATACAAGACATTAGCTGTTTCTGTGAAACATTCTTAGATGAAGTTTCCTTCAGTAAATTATTTACTCGTTCTGTAATCTTATGCACAAAATTTTATTGGTACCAATGACATATTTTATTTTTACCAACTTTCTCGTGGACATATTACTATGGGAATCTAAACCATGTTTCATGGATTCATATTTCTCAGAGCGTAACTTTTTTCAGACAACCCTAACCATGTCGATACATATTTTATTTTATATTGGCGCCGAAGATTAAACTCCTTTAAAATGACAACACTGTCGCTGCATATTACACATCTAGTTTATGGTCCTTTGATTTCATCAATCATTTATATTAGCCTACATTCTTCATTGAAAACGCAATACTAGGCATCCATTGCAATACTAGGCATCCATTGCGATACTAGGCATCCATTGCAATACTAGGCATCCATTGCCACCTCTGACATCTGATGGATGCCCGGCAACATGGGCGTGTCCCATGACTTGTCGTTAGGGCCGATGACTTGTCGTTAGGGCCGATGACTGGTCGTTGGAGCCGCTGACTGGTCGCTAGGGCAGATGACTAGTCGTTAGGGCCGATGACTGGTCGTTAGGGCCGATGACTGGTCGTTGGGGCCGATGACTGGTGGTTAGGGCCGATGACTGGTCGTTTCGGCCGATGACTGGTCGTTAGGGCCAATGACTGGTCGTTAGGGCCGTGTTTGTGACAGTTATCAGTGATTGCGTTGGCGCCTGATTGTGCCCGGGGGCAGGTACGGCGTTTTTTTTCTTGCTGTACATGCTTAATGAAGTCAATGTTAAAATATCGATTGGTGTTCACTGAGTTAATGTTTTGTGATCATTAGGTTAGAGTGTTCTGTTCAATAGGTCAGGGTTACGTAATCATTGAGTTACTGTTACAGTTACGGTTAGGGATTGGGGTTAGGTTTCAATTAGACGTTTCAATTTTTTTTAAATTTTAAATTACAAAAAAAATAATAATAAAAACACACATACACACACACTATGTATTAAGTATGAAAACCCCGAAGAACTGATTTGATGAATAATAAATGTGTACAGAGTTTAGCCTCACTTTGATGCTTTCATTAAATTGTAGAGTTTCTTGATGTCTCACATGTCTAATGAATCATGGAATGAGATTAAGTAAATCTAGAAAATAAATAGCAAAATGAATGTTACATTAACTAAAACATGACAATAACGTAGTGTTTACATTCACATGAGGATACTTGACCCAGAACCATTCTTTCTTTATCTGTATAAACATCTGTCTCACGTTTGGGCTTCTCTTACTTTGCATGTCTTTTTAGACAACAGACTGCAAATGAGGTTTACTTTATTTCCATAGTTTTTTTTTCTATTTTGTTTGTTGGCCAATACTTTCGTTTGTTGTCTTGCATCCTTTTAAGGCTTATCTAAACCATAATCAATAAACTCTTCTTTTTTTGGTATCATTATTAAAAGTTTTAATGAATATTTCGTTTCATGATTTTATCTCTCATACAGATTTCTTCACACATGTTTACATTAATAGTTAGTCCATTTGCATTGCAAATAACAAATTAAGCATTGTTTTAAATTGTTTGGTGCTGGGATGATATTTGGGGTGCTAATACTTTGGTGGGGATGATATCTGGGGATGCTAATACTTTTGGTGGGATGATATCTGGGGTGCTAATACTTTTGGTGGGTGATGATATCTGGGGTGCTAATACTTTTGGTGGGATGATATCTGGGGTGCTAATACTTTTGGTGGGGATGATATCTGGGGTGCTAATACTTTTGGTGGTGATGATATCTGGGGTGCTAATACTTTTGGTGGTGAGTGATATCTGGGGTGCTAATACTTTTGGTGGTGATGATATCTGGGGTGCTAATACTTTTGGTGGTGATGATATCTGGGGTGCTAATACTTTTGGTGGTGATGATATCTGGGGTGCTAATACTTTTGGTGGTAGTGATATCTGGGGTGCTAATACTTTTGGTGGGGATGATATCTGGGGTGCTAATACTTTTGGTGGTAGTGATATCTGGGGTGCTAATACTTTTGGTGGTAGTGATATCTGGGGTGCTAATACTTTTGGTGGTAGTGATATCTGGGGTGCTAATACTTTTGGTGGGGATGATATCTGGGGTGCTAATACTTTTGGTGGTAGTGATATCTGGGGTGCTAATACTTTTGGTGGTAGTGATATCTGGGGTGCTAATACTTTTGGTGGTGATGATATCTGGGGTGCTAATACTTTTGGTGGTAGTGATATCTGGGGTGCTAATACTTTTGGTGGTGAGTGATATCTGGGGTGCTAATACTTTTGGTGGTAGTGATATCTGGGGTGCTAATACTTTTGGTGGTAGTGATATCTGGGGTGCTAATACTTTTGGTGGGGATGATATCTGGGGTGCTAATACTTTTGGTGGTGATGATATCTGGGGTGCTAATACTTTTGGTGGTAGTGATATCTGGGGTGCTAATACTTTTGGTGGTAGTGATATCTGGGGTGCTAATACTTTTGGTGGTGATGATATCTGGGGTGCTAATACTTTTGGTGGTGATGATATCTGGGGTGCTAATACTTTTGGTGGTGATGATATCTGGGGTGCTAATACTTTTGGTGGTGATGATATCTGGGGTGCTAATACTTTTGGTGGTGATGATATCTGGGGTGCTAATACTTTTGGTGGTGATGATATCTGGGGTGCTAATACTTTTTGGTGGTGATGATATCTGGGGTGCTAATACTTTTGGTGGTGATGATATCTGGGGTGCTAATACTTTTGGTGGTGATGATATCTGGGGTGCTAATACTTTTGGTGGTGATGATATCTGGGGTGCTAATACTTTTGGTGGTGATGATATCTGGGGTGCTAATACTTTTGGTGGGGATGATATCTGGGGTGCTATTACTTTTGGTGGTGATGATATCTGGGGTGCTAATACTTTTGTTGGTAGTGATATCTGGGGTGCTAATACTTTTGGGTGATGATATCTGGAGTGCTAATACTTTTGGTGGGGAGGATATCTTGGGTGCTAATACTTTTGGTGGTAGTGATATCTGGGGTGCTAATACTTTTGGTGGTGATGATATCTGGGGTGCTAATACTTTTGGTGGTGATGATATCTGGGGTGCTAATACTTTTGGTGGTGATGATATCTGGGGTGCTAATACTTTTGGTGGTGATGATATCTGGGGTGCTAATACTTTTGGTGGTGATGATATCTGGGGTGCTAATACTTTTGGTGGTGATGATATCTGGGGTGCTAATACTTTTGGTGGGATGATATCTGGGGTGCTAATACTTTTGGTGGTAGTGATATCTGGGGTGCTAATACTTTTGGTGGGGATGATATCTGGGGTGCTAATACTTTTGGTGGGGATGATATCTGGGTTGCTAATACTTTTGGTGGGGATGATATCTGGGGCGTGGGTAAGATGGTCAGAACACGAACTGAATTGAAAAGACAATTAGTAACAAATATTAAGACATTTAGTAACAAATGTTAAGACATTTAGTAACAAAGGTTAAGACATTTAGTAACAAATGTTAAGACATTTAGTAGCAAATATTAAGACATTTAGTAACAAATATTAAGACATTTAGTAACAAATGTTAAGACATTTAGTAACAAATGTTAAGACATTTAGTAACAAATGTAAGACATTTTGTAACAAATGTTAAGACATTTAGTAACAAATGTCTAGACATTTAGTAACAAATTTTAAGACAATAACCGGCAAGCATCGATTAGGCTCTGAACACACTGAATTCGATCGACTGAACCATGTACGTGGGCGATATTTCTTTCAACTCAGCCCAACAGACTGTCTAATCGTATACAATTGATCTGATGAAAACTTCATTGCGTGTTATCGCATTCAGATAGTATTGGTTTTAGTATTTTCTTTGTTGGATTTAAAAATTATAAAGTTAACCGATGAAAAATTAGCCTATACGTCTATACCATAGCCACGTCATAAAGTTAGCCGATGAAAAATTAGCCTTTACGTCTATACCATAGCCAAGTATTCAAGTTAGCCGATGAAACATTAGCCTTCACGTCTATACCATAGCCACGTCATCAAGTTAGCCGATAAAACATTATCCTTCACGTCTGTACCATAGCCACGTCATCAAGTTAGCCTATGAAACTTTAGCCTTTACGTCTATACAATAGCCACGTCATCAAGTTAGCCGATGAAACATTAGCCTTCACCTCTGTATCAAAGCCACGTCATCAAGTTAGCCGATGAAACATTAGGCTTTACGTCTATTCCATAGCCACGTCATCAAGTTAGCCTATGAAACATAAGCTTTTACGTCTATATCAAAGCCACGTCATCAAGTTAACCGATGAAACATTAGCCTTTTCGACTGTACCATAGCCCCGCCATCAAGTTAGCCGATGAAACATTATCCTTTGCGTCTATACCATAGCCACGTCATCAAGTTAGCCGATGAAACATTTGCCTTTACGTCTATTCCATAGCCATGTCATCAAGTTAGCTGATGAAACTTTAGCCTTTACGTCTATACCATAGCCACCATCACGTCTATACAATAGCCAAGTCATGAAGCTCCAATGATTCAATGAACAAACAAGCATAAAAACAAACCAATAAAACAAACACGTAAAAACAAAGTTTTTGACTATAAATCCCTTATATATGAGACATAACTAACAGTATTGATTATGTTCTAATGCAACAAACATCTATAGACTGAATCTGTCTTAAATCCCCTTTGCTTTATAACCCGGGGGAGGATGGGAGAGGGGAAAGGTCTGGTCACCGATCGCTGGACCGAGCTCAGCGTGAAACGTAAAATGTAAACAAAAGCACGCAGGTACATCGATGATGTTGTGTCAACGCGCGAACTGAACTGTCACGTGGGAAAAAAACAATAAAAAACCGTGAAATTGAATTACATATGCCGTATAGAGATAAACTAAAAATACATTAATTTAATTACGGTACGTTCGATCGATCTGAAATTTTGATACGATGCATTGTTAGGTGACACAAGTCTATGTGCCAAATTTCAGCTCGATGGCATGACTTTTGTTTTTCCGCCCACCCAAGACAGAGACAGCGGTGAAGTTAATATAAGGGATTTTTTAAAAAAGGGGGTATCATAAAGTGTTTATCATAATGTGCTTAGTAAACGTCTTTCATAACCACACAAAAATGTCAAATTGTATTCGAATGTCATTGTTGTGAGTCAAATTCCTTACTTGTTGGTCGGGTGTGTGTACGAAGAAAAACAATACATCCCCTCCCTTTCTTTTTTATTTAAATCCTCTATAATAACTCGTGGTGTCTGGTTGTTTGAGCCCTTGCTTGCTTGTCGAAAAACTTTGGATCGATTTTTAACCCACTTCCTCGTAAGCTAGCGAGCTGAAATTTGTGTAGGCAGTTTCGTACCGATGATAAAAACGATGTATCAAAATTTCAGATCGATCGCTTGTACTGTAATTAAATTATTGAATTTCCAGATTATTTTATTATCTCTATGTATCATGTTATTTTTTGAGATAGAGTGTCGCGGTGCGTATTATATTGAACAACCTTTCCTGTCGCGCAATAAGGTGCATATTTAATTGAAAACACTTTTTATAAACATATTCCTGATCGGTGCGCATTATATTAAAGATGTTTTACGACACATAACTACCATTTAGTATTATTGGATGGTCTTGCGCTGCTTATTGTAATAAGTAAATGTATAATATAAAAACAGGGTATCAGTAGGCCTGACAGGACGTAACACAACAGCGAAAGTTTCGGCAAAGAGCCTTCCTGTCACATGTGAATGTCACGGGTGTATCATGGGTGAATTGCGTGATCAGATGAAGGAGAGTTCACATGAGTAATAAGCGCGGGAAGAGAGAAGCCTTCCCATTGGCTGAGAAGGTTGGGCGAGTCAGTTGTCAGATAACTTCCGTGAGCGAAGGACGTAATGTGTGTGCTTGAGAATTCCACGTTGTATAACCTCATATTATGATTCTTGTACAAAGTATAAATATTAAAGATGTTTTATTGAAACAAGTTCTTCAGTGGATTATTGTGTACAATATTATGTATTGAGAGAACGCCTACAAGAGTTACACATTAAATAAGAATAACCAGTTACAGTTACATTGGTGTCGAGAAGAAATTCATGTTGGTACTATTCATAGAATATAGTATAGACAGCAAGAAGGTTTCGTGGAAGTGACAAGTATTGGATATTTCAAAAAGGAAAGTATTCATTAAAAGAAGAAATATTAGCAGCTATCGTATTTTGTGAATATTCAAGTTTGTAAGAAGCTGTGAATAAACTTTTGTGGTTCAATGAAAATACAATAATATTTCAAGATGGCAGCTTAAACGCACGATGCGCTGCAAAACTGGTTCAGACAAGTTTGTCCTCACTATGCAATGACATGGTCTGCACAGTACAAGCGTACTAGTACTACAGTATACTGTATACACACTACCGAGATCGTGGTAGGTCGTTACGTCAGCAAGCAAGTTGGTTCTAAAAATAAACAGTGCCGGAATCTGGGTCGCACAGGCTTACTGTAGGGTAACACGCAGTGATACTACGTCAACAAGCTCACTGGTGTAGTTGATTCCAGGAAATATTTGTAAACATAACATTGAACTTGGAAAGCTATGGACTATTAACAACTGTGTCAGTGTGAATTATAAATAAAGGAACGGAATTTTTATCCATTCATTGTGTGAAGAGTTTGATAATTGCAATTTTGGATTAATGGAGTGAACTAAATTGTTTAAAAACTACTCGAAAATTGAAAATTTAACCAAGTGACTTTTATTCAAAACGATTGGACCATTGATGTGTTTTGTCAATCTGAGGGAGCGTATATATAAAGTATACTAAAGATCCCGTGTGAGGATTCTTTGTTGTCTCACCTTGTCAAAACTAAATTGCATGGTTTAGACGTGTCACTTATTTGGACTTAACATTTTGAATTCAAGATTTTTCATTTGGAGGATTTATAACTTTATCAATATATATATACCTAATATTCCTTACCGAATTGCTGACTCATATTATTCAATCAAACAAAACATGGATTACTACAAAGAATTCACTGCCATAGCTAAAGAGATCGGACTAAAGTGGAAAAGAAATGAGAGATTTCATTGAAGAAAAAGTAAGAATAGCTGAAGAAAAAGAAAAGCAAAGAATTGCTGAAGAAAAAGAGAAGCTAAGAATAGCTGAAGAAAAAGAAAAGCAAAGAATTGCTAAAGAAGAAGAAAAGCTAAGAAAAGCTGAAGAAAAAGAAAAGCAAAGAATTGCTGAAGAAGAAAAGAAGAAGCTAAGAAAAGCTGAAGAAAAAGAGAATCAAAGAATTGCTGATGAAAAAGAGAGGCAAAGACTAATAATTGAAAGAGAAGAAAGAGCTGCAAGAAGAGAACTTGAACAAACTTCAAAATGACAAGTTAAAACTACAAATTGAGTTTAGAGAGTAGAGGCCACAATCCTGGTAATGACACAAATAGAAGGTCAGCACCAAAGGACACTATCAAAGTTAGAAAATATGATAGCCAGAAAGAAAAAATGGATGTTTATCTGGATTATTTCGAATCCATAATGGCCATGAAAGGTTATAATGAAGAAGATTGGCCAGCACAATTGATGACTCAACTAACTGGAGAAGCATTTGAAGCTTACAACAGTATAGCCAAAGAAGACAAAAGCATATATAAAAATGTCAAAAAGGCACTTCTATGTCATTTCGGAAAGTCAGAAAATGATTATAGAAAAGAATTTCATGAAATGAGAATCAAGATGGACAAAGATCCACAGATCATAGTGCATGAAGCACAAGTTAAATTAACAAAATGGCTGGAACTTACAGCAATAGATACAAGCAATCCAAAGGCCATACTAGACATGGTGTTAATTGACAAGTTTTTAGAAAATGCAACACCAACTCTATTCACATATTTAACTGATAAGAAAGTTCGTACTCAAGCAGAGCTAACAAATGCATTACGAACATTCAAAGACTCTCATCCAAATGTGGAAATGGATAAGAGACAAGATATTTTTGCAGCAATACAAATTAAAAGTCAAGAAAAAAGACAAGGTATGAGAAACCAGAGTCTGCCAAACCAAGGCAACAGACAAACTATTTGCTGGTACTGTAACAAGCCAGGACATATGGCGAAGCAGTGTTACCACAATAAAGGACAACCAAATAAGGTGTCACCTAATGGCAGCCCTATAAGAAAGAAAACAGCAGAAAAATCAAGACAAGATCACTTTGAAAACAAAGGTAGACAAGCATGGAAAGAAAAATATCATCATAATTCCAGACATAAAGATTATGATCAAAGTAGACAATCATGGAGAGAAAAATATAATCATAATTCCAGACATAGAGATTATGATCAAGATAGACAATCATGGAGAGACAGATAAATCATAATTCCATAAATAGAGATTATAATCAAAGCAGAAGATCATGGAGAGGCAAATACAATTTTGATTCCAGAAAAAGAAATTATGATCAACCATGGAGAAAGAATGAAAACCAAGACATGAATGATAGAAAAATAATGAAAGTTAAATCGAGCACAAATAGAAACTAGTGACACTTTAGCCACTATTAAAAATCAAGTATATGATAAAAGGGATGAAGACCATAGTAGCAGAGATAAAGATGGTACTAGTGAATCTGAAACCATTTGTGTGAAATCATCTGAATTAGGAAGAACAATTGGTTGTGTATTAAGCAAAATCAAAGACACAGATACAAACAATATTTTTCAGATAAAAGTTTCTGACAGTGACTCATCTGGTCGAAATTCTATTGAACTATCAGGAAGCAAAAATGACATTTCAAAAGCTAAGCAACTTATTCAAGATGCTGGAATTGAAATTGTGAATGGACATAATCGAAGTCATGGTTGGTGAATTATTGAACATTTAATAGTCTGAAGAAACATTGATAGCCCAGCGATTTGAATTCATACTCGTCAACTGAAGAATGACTATTTTTGAACTAGGCTATGCTATTAGCCGACTACAAATTTGACATTAAACCTGTGAAGGGAAAGGACAATGTGGTTGCAGACATATTAAGTAGAATGACAATAAATAAAGACATTCTGTGAATTCCTAAGTGATAAAACCAGAGACTGTCTTAATATTAGTCTATGAATTCCTCAATGATAAAACCAGAGACTGTATTAAAAAGAAATTCTGTGAATTCCTAAATGATAAAACCAGAGACAGTATCAATATTAGTCTGTGAATTCCTAAAGGATACAACCAGAGACTGTAGTTATATTAATATTTTTATTTGTTGAACAATAGACAAGGAACAGTGTTTGAAGTCCACTGGATTATCAGTTAATTTTAATAATATTGATTGTTAAAAGTATTTTAATTACACAAAATTACAGATTTGTTAAAAATGTCAGTTTCATTTTTTCAGCACAGAAAGGCGGTTGCAGTCCTACACATTTTTTTTCTTGATTTTTTATGTCTAGATGTTGTGTGTAAGGCAATAAATGTTCATTGATGATAAATATTTGAATTTTGAATATAGATATATATTAATTTGATTTTATGAAGACCAAAAATATTGTATTTCATAAACATTTTTTTGTGAAGGATGGGGGTGAATGTCACATGTGAATGTCACGGGTGTATCATGGGTGAATTGCGTGATCAGATGAAGGAGAGGTCACATGAGTAATAAGCGCGGGAAGAGAGAAGCCTTCCCATTGGCTGAGAAGGTTGGGCGAGCAGTTGTCAGATAATTTCCGTGAGGGAAGGACGTAATGTGTGTGCTTGAGAATTCCACGTTGTATAACCTCATATTATGATTCTTGTACAAAATATAAATATGAAAAGTTGTTTGATTGAAACAAGTTCTTCAGTTGATTATTGTGTACAAGATTATGTATTGAGAGAACGCCTACAAGAGTTACACATTAAATAAGAATAGCCAGTTATAGTTACACTTCCTCAACGGACAAATAGTACACAAATGAAACGAATAAAACGAAATAATAATTAAAAAAAAACACTTAGCTGCGGTGAAATCCAAGCAGTCCAGTAGGGATAAAGTAAGGAGAGAAAAGTAAGTGCTTATATAGGAAAGGATAGGGTGGGTGTGGCCAATCAATCAGCTTGTCAGTGCGAACACAACGTTGATCCCGTGTGGTGTAAGAGTCCCATACTCATGGATTAGTCTATTCTCCAGACTGACCCGGCCGGGTGTGTTTGTACAAGAAACAAAGGTGGTGACAGACATGTCATCGACGCCCATGTGGTCACGTCCATTGAAGTGTCGGGAGACTATTTGTCTATTTGTACTATTTGTCCGTTGAGGAAGGCTCTTTGCCGAAACGTTCGCTGTTGTGTTACGTCCTGTCAGGCCTACTAATACCCTGTTTTTATATTATACATTTACCTATTTGAAAGCCTGATAGCAGTCTCACCCCCATTACTTTATTGTAATAAACATTCATATAGTTACGTCTCGTTCATAAAGGATTTATAGTAAAAAACTCGGTTTTTTTACGTATTTTTAATTAATATCTGTACATGAAAGTGTAAAGATAAGAAACTCATAATTTATAGATTATATAATGCACTAGTTGACCCGTCGTGCGTTGCAACGATCTCGGTATAAAGCAGGGGTTTCCAAAGTCCGGCATACGGGCCAAATACGCCCGCGCTTAAGGTTTATCTGGTCCGTGGCCTCACCTTAATAATTAACTTACTCTTGGATGTTTTCTGTAACCATGACATTATATTTAACAGTAAAGCCGAAATGTCATGATATTTTTTGAGTACTAAATCTATGAGGTCAAACAATGGCAAAATATAGGATGATTTTTTGTTATAAACGTGAATATTCATTACAAAAAGCCGATGCAGTTATGTGCTGGTTGGTGTACGAAATTCGATGACAATCGATAGCCAAAAATAGATTTCATAATATTGTACATTTGTTTACTAACTCTGAACACGTTTTAAATGAAATTTTTCGTCAACATTTTTGGCGCTAGTTTTATTTCAAGACATTTTATTTAAGTTACATAGTACAAAAATGAAATAAAAACGTTTATTTCAAAACTTGGCAATTATTTATCCAATTTTTATAAATATCTCCAAATGATGGAATAATACGTTTATAAAGTGACGAAAATCAATATTGTATTGTTCTCTTTTCCTCCCCAAATGATCACTCTTACATCATACAAACTAAAAACAATCAAATAATATAAAAGCTTGTAATCAGTCTCAACTTGTGTAATTTTTGTTTATTCTATTTTTCCGGCCAGCGCATAACTTTTGTTTCTGGAATGTGGCAAAAAGTTTGGGACGCCCTTTGAATAAAGTTTGGGACGCCCTTGGTATAAAGTTTGGGACGCCACTGGTATAAAGTAATAAATTCAAAGAAACTATTGCGCGGTCCTTTTTAAAAACCACTAAGCCAGAAATCTCCCTGGAAGTGTGCTTAAAAATCTAGTTTCATGGCGATTTGAGAAAATAAAATTATATTTAAAAAGCTAACACAAAAAAACGGTATTACTAAGAGCATCGGCCCCGATATGAGTGATATTTTAGTTAAATATTCCCAATTTATTTAACAACTTATCAAATAATCAAGGCAATTGGTTGAAAAAAATTAATTATAAAGCTTATATCACTAAGAATTTTTTTTAAAACACATAAAAGGCCCCGGCGCCCCAAAAACAACATAAAAGGCCCCGGCGCCCCAAAAGGTGCAAGAAGTAAATTTCAAATCCTCTATACATTGCAATCTGGATAATGATGGATATGTGTGTTAATATTTGTCCAATCCAATGGGGGAAAAAGTATTTAAAGATTACAACGCCAACTACAAAAAGATGTTGGTACCCCGGACTAAAAGGAATGGACAGTAGAATTTCAATTGTCCATAGTAATTTTAAATGGGCATAAATATTTATGCAATAAGATTAACCCAGTATCCAACGATTAAAAACGTTTCCTTAAGCTCATATTTGGAAAAAAAATGACATTTTAGGCCCCCGGTCATGTATTAGTTGTATTTTTTAAAATAATTATACAAAAAACCTTTGCTGGAGTTTATTCCACAACTTTCCAAAGTTTTAAAAGCGATTTGATTAATAAAATAATACGTGTATAGCTTGTATAAGAAAAAAAATGAAATTAAGGGCCTCCGGGCCCAAATGGTGCAAGATGTCATGTTTGAAAACCTGTTTATTACAATCTGGATCGTAATGAATATTTTTATCAATATTTGTCAATTTTCCGTACAATTAAATGTGAAATGAAATTGAAGGTGCGTCTGTAACAGATAAGATCTTAAAAGTTTATGAAAAAATGGGGGGTGGGGGGGGCGACCTCGAATAAATGTACAATTTGAGTTCAATTCCCTAAAGTCTTTTAATATGTGCCACACAATTCCCTAAACTCTTTTAATATGTGCGACAAAATGTTTATTGATCAAGTTTGATCAAGACCCAGCTGTTAATTTACTCAGTAGTTACTATTTAAATGCTGTGGTTTAAAGCGCATTTAAAAAATACATTTTGGGCCCCCGGCGCCCCTTGAGTGTTAATGTTTTTAAAAAAAAGAGTTACCATTCCGAGAGGGTACTCAATAATTTCCCAAAAATTTCATATGGATTTAAAGAATGGTGTAGTCAGCTATTAAGGACATAATTCAGGAATATAATTCATATATATAAATATATATATATATATGAATTGTTTTCAATTTACAACCTTAAAACTTGTGTTCTTATCTGTTACAGATGCTCCTATTATACAGAAGATTATTGCGTCCTACGCTTTACTGTTACTGTTAGTCTTCACAACGCTTTCCCTTGTCCTCAGAAATCACGTGTTTATTGAAGTCGGGAAACGCCGGAAAACTAAACAAAAAGTTATTATCTCTGATACCTTCAATCACATTGTCCTCTTTGTGTGAGTGCGCTAACAGACCAGGAGGGGACATGGAGGTTACGTAATGTCTCTACTACACAACACAGGGGGGAGGTGGATCTAGAAGATGTACTTAGTAAATGGCTTGACAGGCGTTATTACTGTAACTAAATTCTTTTAAATAACCTTCCTAATATTTAATGTTGCGTTGACACTATCAAGATGTTTAGTTAGATAAGGGATTATCAAAATTATGTTGATTAAGTACTAAATCATCATTTAGTTAGAAAAGTGATTATCAAAATGTTAAATTAAAACTGTATCAACATGTTGAATTAGAACTATATCAACATTTTGTTAGATAAGTGATTATCAACATGTTGAATTAGAACTATATCAACATTTAGTTAGATAAGTGATTATCAACATCTTGAATTTTTACTGTAAGCGTTAAACATTAAATTGCAATTATTATTGTACAGGATTGTTGAATGAAATGTATAATACAAATATGATAAATTTCTTAGTTTAAGAGATAACCAGATGTACAAAGATGTTTTCAGAAATATAAAGTAGAGAAGAGAGTGTCATAAAGATCTATATTGAATTGAGACAGAAATGGGAGCATCGGCTGTTGTTAATTATTAAAACAAGTTATTTGGAAAAAAAAACAAGAATAATTAGGCCAGTGCCTAATGCTCGAGTGACGGGTGCCTAAAGTGGAAACGATGAACTAAAAGGTATAAAAAATATCACGGGAATTAAAAGAATAACATTTTTTAACAAAAATCCTTAGAGATGAGATCAATCGTCTGGAAGTGTGAATATTTGAAGGAAGGCTTCAGGCAGACGAAATAAAATATGGCTGACGTATGAACAAAGGAATGGACATTAATGTCACACGCTTGAAACTAACAATATGTCCGCATAACGTGAGGCGTCTTGTCTAATATATACTGGTGAGAGGCGTCATTTGATATATATACCAGTGAGAGGCATCATGTGTGATATATACTGGTGAGAGGCGTCTTGTAAAATAATATACTGGTGAGAGGCGTCTTGTAAGATAATATACTGGTGAGAGGCGTCTTGTAAGATAATATACTGGTGAGAGGCGTCTTGTAAGATAATATACTGGTGAGAGGCGTCTTGTAAGATAATATACTGGTGAGAGGCGTCTTGTATGATTATATACTGGTGAGAGGCGTCTTATAAGATAATATACTGGTGAGAAGCGTCTTATAAGATAATATACTGGTGAGAGGCGTCTTATAAGATAATATACTGGTGAGAGGCGTCTTGTAAGATAATATACTGGTGAGAGGCGTCTTGTATGATTATATACTGGTAAGAGTGTTCTTGTATGATATATACTGGTGAGAGGGGTCTTGTATGATTATATACTGGTGAGAGGCGTCTTGTATGATTATATACTGGTGAGAGGCTTCATGTGTAATTTATACTGGTGAGAGGCGTCTTGTATGATTATATACTGGTGAGAAACGTCATTTGAGATATATACCAGTGAGAGGCGTCATGTGTGATATAGACTGGTGAGAGGGGTCTTGTGTGATATGTACTTGTGAGAGGCGTCTTGTTTGATTATATACTGGTGAGAGGCGTCGTGTATGATATATACTTTTGAGAGGCGTCTTGTATGATATATACTGGTGAGAGGGGTATTGTATGATATATACTGGTGAGAGGCGTCTTGTATGATTATATACTGGTGAGAGGCGTCTTGTATGATATATACTGGTGAGAGGCGTCTTGTATGATTATATACTGGTAAGAGGCGTCATGTGTGATAAATACTGCTTACAGGTGTCTTGTATGATTATATACTGGTGAGAGGCGTCATGTGTAATATATACTGGTGAGAGGCGTCTTGTGTAATATATACTGGTGAGAGGCGTCTTGTGTAATATATACTGGCGAGAGACGTCTTGTATGATATATACTTGTGAGATGTGTCTTGTATGATATATACTGGTGAGAGGCGTCTTGTAGGATTATATACTGGTGAGAGGCGTCATATGTAATATATACTGGTGAGAGGCGTCATGTGTGATAAATACTGCTGAGAGACGTCTTGTGTGATATTTACTGGTGAGAGGCATCTTGTATGATTATATACTAGTGAGAGGCGTCATGTGTAATAAATCCTAGTGAGAGTCGTCTTGTGTAATTTATACTGGTGAGAGGCTGCTTGTATGATATATATACTGGTGAAGAGGCGTCTTGTATGATATATACTGGTGAGAGGCGTCATATGTAATATATACTGGTGGGAGGCGTCATGTGTGATATATACTAGTGAGAGGTGTTTTGTGTGATATGTACTGGTGAGAGGCGTCTTGTGTGATATGTACTGGTGAGAGGCGTCTTGTGTGATATGTACTGGTGAGAGGCGTCTTGTGTGATAAACTGGTGAGAGGCGCCTTGTGTATACTGGGGATTAGGTGTCGTCTACAAAAAAGTTCAAATCTCTTATGTATCATAGCTTCCTATTGTAATGGTCAGAATTATAGACGGGATGCAGTTGTGACGTTAAAGCAGTGGTTCCCAAACTTTTTGACCCATGGACCCCCAAGTAAAACAAAAACAACACAGATGCATAGTACAAAAATGGGAAATAAAAACAAACACAGAAAAAACACAATATTTTGATGACGAAGTATTTATTGAAATTATAACTTTTGTTTAAAATAAAATTTTAAACAATTAATGACTTGGTTGAACGTGATGAGATTTTATTGTTGTATTTATGTCCGGATAATTGTTTTTGAGTAGTAACCACAAATCCCAATGAGCACTAATTTCTGGTCGGTTTCTATTTTTGTGATGAGGTTCATAATGCTATTTTGTGATGAGGTTCATAATGCTATTTTTGTGATGAGGTTCATAATGCTATTTTGTGATGAGGTTCATAATGCTATTTTTGTGATGAGGTTCATAATGCTATTTTTGTGATGAGGTTCATAATGCTATTTTTGTGATGAGGTTCATAATGCTATTTTTGTGATGAGGTTCATAATGCTATTTTTGTGATGAGGTTCATAATGCTATTTTTGTGATGAGGTTCATAATGCTATTTTTGTGATGAGGTTCATAATGCTATTTTTGTGATGAGGTTCATAATGCTATTTTTGTGATGAGGTTCATAATGCTATTTTTGTGATGAGGTTCATAATGCTATTTTTGTGATGAGGTTCATAATGCTATTTTGTGATGAGGTTCATAATGCTATTTTGTGATGAGGTTCATAATGCTATTTTTGTGATGAGGTTCATAATGCTATTTTTGTGATGAGGTTCATAATGCTATTTTTGTGATGAGGTTCATAATGCTATTTTGTGATGAGGTTCATAATGCTATTTTTGTGATGAGGTTCATAATGCTATTTTTGTGATGAGGTTCATAATGCTATTTTTGTGATGAGGTTCATAATGCTATTTTTGTGATGAGGTTCATAATGCTATTTTGTGATGAGGTTCATAATGCTATTTTGTGATGAGGTTCATAATGCTATTTTTGTGATGAGGTTCATAATGCTATTTTGTGATGAGGTTCATAATGCTATTTTTGTGATGAGGTTCATAATGCTATTTTGTGATGAGGTTCATAATGCTATTTTTGTGATGAGGTTCATAATGCTATTTTTGTGATGAGGTTCATAATGCTATTTTTGTGATGAGGTTCATAATGCTATTTTTGTGATGAGGTTCATAATGCTATTTTGTGATGAGGTTCATAATGCTATTTTGTGATGAGGTTCATAATGCTATTTTGTGATGAGGTTCATAATGCTATTTTTGTGATGAGGTTCATAATGCTATTTTTGTGATGAGGTTCATAATGCTATTTTTGTGATGAGGTTCATAATGCTATTTTGTGATGAGGTTCATAATGCTATTTTTGTGATGAGGTTCATAATGCTATTTTTGTGATGAGGTTCATAATGCTATTTTTGTGATGAGGTTCATAATGCTATTTTTGTGATGAGGTTCATAATGCTATTTTGTGATGAGGTTCATAATGCTATTTTGTGATGAGGTTCATAATGCTATTTTTGTGATGAGGTTCATAATGCTATTTTTGTGATGAGGTTCATAATGCTATTGTTGTGATGAGGTTCATAATGCTATTTTGTGATGAGGTTCATAATGCTATTGTTGTGATGAGGTTCATAATGCTATTTTTGTGATGAGGTTCATGACGTCACTGAATCTTTCTTTTACCAAAGGGGAAGACAGGAAAGCAGTAAAAAAAAACTTCTGTGAAATAACCCATAATGCAGAATATTAAATTGGGATCTGTTTTTGTAACCAGAATTTTTGGTATCCTTGTTCAAACATTGGTTTAAGTTCCTAATTTGTGGATACTTCAATAAGCTGCTCCTGTTTTAGTAAGAATTCATCTCTTTGGCTCTGGATTTCACGGCAGTAAAGTTTTTATTTCTTTTTATTCCTTTTATTTGTGTTCTATTTGTTCGTTGCTCTTTGCCGAAACGTTCGCTGTTTTGTTCTGTCAGGCTCACCATACCATGTTCACTTGTTATCCATCTACCAGTCGGGAATATCCAAGTGAAGAATGTCTTCCAATTTTTAGTTCTGACTGCATGAAGTAACATTAAGTTGCGACAGTAAGCAAGAACATCTTTATCTCTATTTTGCAATTTTGAAAGATTTGGAAACTGAGAACATTCTCCTCTTTCACAAGTTTTGTTTGTACAGAAAAAGGTTTGCAACTATTTCGGATATTGAGGTTTTAGTTTTGATTAAATTTAATTGGTCGATTTGTAGTTTCAAAATAGTCTTGTTAAATTTGTCAAATAAATCATTCATAAAGGATATGCCATTTTTTGAGTTAATTGTGTGGTGAATCATTGTCTTTGCTTTCCAGGAATTCCAACACTGAATAAAATAGAGCATAAAAGCGATTTAAATCTGTGCTTGTTGATAAACAACGTACTCTTGTTTGAATAAGTAAACTATTATAGTCTTCTCCATTTTCCAAACAGTGATCAATGAAGGAATTCCTTTTGATTTTATTAACTGATCTAATGACATAATCTAGTGACACAAGCAAACTTTCACTAAGATTTGTTTTAAATGGTGTGATGAATGATACAATGTACTGAAAATACATTCTGTACAACTTGTTTTAAATATGCCAGAAAGTCCAGGGTATAGCTTTTACTTCATAAAGAAATCTTTTTAATTCAGTAAATAACGTTTCACTTTCAGTAACTGTTTCCAAACATAATTTGCCATACTTCAAATTTCAAATATTCAATACTATATGGTCGTTATTTTTTCTTCAGCTCACCCATCCTCTTATCTGTTGTAACAAGGCTGGTGTTTGGTATAAAAATTAAAGATTTATAATTTAGAAGGCAAAAGAGTGATTTATAAGTGAGAGAATGAGTTAACTGCAAATGTAATACCTCATAAGCAAATGCCCCACGTTTTTAGTCATATTATAAGAAAGTACATGAACTTAAAAGTTTTAGATTATTTTCTTATTTTTAGTCCACTTATAAAAACGTGGTTTTTAAAAACCTTCTTTTACCTCTATTTATTTTATTATTTTTAGTGTAAGTGTATGCTATGGTGAGTTTTGTCGCTTCCTTTTGACTATTGAAGTATTGATTATGTTCAATATAATACGCATTATTGATTATTTATTGAAGTGTTATGTTCAATATAATAGGCATCGCGCAACAAACATTTACAGACTAAAACTGACTGAACTCCCGTTGCTGTAAACACCGAAAGGGGTCATCGATGGCTGGGGTGAACTCCGGTGAACACGTGGATGTCAACAATTGCAGACGGATACAGATCTATATAGAGATAAACTAAAAATGCATTAATTTAATTATCATTGAAATGAAACAATGCATTGTCATCCAATATCTATCTGTGGTAAAATTTTGAAATCTCTAGGACCATCAGAAGTGGTTTAATTTTACGTTGGAATATTTGTAATTTTGCGAACCGACAGGAACAAAAACATTTGCGGACAGACAGGAACGAAAGCAAGTTAATAAAAACGTGGTAAAAATTGTATTTCCCTGACCTACTTAAAAGAATTTCACATTTCTTACGCATCAAACCTGACCTTTAAATAAACCAAGTATTTTGATTGGTTATTGTTGTGGAAATTACCGTAGTTCTACAACCTTTTCTAGGTAAAACAACATTGTACTCCATGACTGATATAAACTAAGATGGTATTTAATTAGTAGAACAAGAATTCAGATACTATTTTATTTATTGCTATTTTTAATTTTCCATAATAATAAAAATGGATCACAATTTTATTATTTTATATTAAACCTTGCACGGGTCCCCTGGCGTTGTTCGGGGACCCCCAAATCAAAATTATTTTTCCACGGACCCCCTGAAAGGTACCGGGGACCCCTGGGGGTCCGTAGGGACCACTTTGGGAACCACTGCGTTAAACTGTGTGCTGATGTATGATAGCGTCCTATTGTAATAGTCAGAATTATAGACATGAGGCAGTTGTTACGTTAAACTATGTGCTGGTGTATGATAGCGTCCAATTGTAATGGTCAGAATTATAGACATGATGCAGTTGTTACGTTAAACTATATGTGCTGGTGTATGATAGCGTCCTATTGTAATGGTCAGAATTATAGACATGAGGCAGTTGTTACGTTAAACTATGTGCTGGTGTATGATAGCGTCCAATTGTAATGGTCAGAATTATAGACATGAGGCAGTTGTTACGTTAAACTATGTGCTGGTGTATGATAGCGTCCAATTGTAATGGTCAGAATTATAGACATGATGCAGTTGTTACGTTAAACTATATGTGCTGGTGTATGATAGCGTCCTATTGTAATGGTCAGAATTATAGACATGATGCAGTTGTTACGTTAAACTATATGTGCTAGTGTATGATAGCGTCCTATTTTAATGGTCAGAATTATAGACATGATGCAGTTGTTACGTTAAACTATGTGCTGGTGTATGATAGCGTCCAATTGTAATGGTCAGAATTATAGACATGATGCAGTTGTTACGTTAAACTATGTGTGCTGGTGTATGATAGCGTCCTATTGTAATGGTCAGAATTATAGACATGATGCAGTTGTTACGTTAAACTATGTGCTGGTGTATGATAGCGTCCAATTGTAATGGTCAGAATTATAGACATGATGCAGTTGTTACGTTAAACTATATGTGCTGGTGTATGATAGCGTCCTATTTTAATGGTCAGAATTATAGACATGATGCAGTTGTTACGTTAAACTATATGTGCTGGTGTATGATAGCGTCCTATTTTAATGGTCAGAATTATAGACATGATGCAGTTGTTACGTTAAACTATGTGCTGGTGTATGATAGCGTCCAATTGTAATGGTCAGAATCATAGACATGATGCAGTTGTTACGTTAAACTATATGTGCTGGTGTATGATAGCGTCCTATTTTAATGGTCAGAATTATAGACATGATGCAGTTGTTACGTTAAACTATATGTGCTGGTGTATGATAGCGTCCTATTTTAATGGTCAGAATTATAGACATGATGCAGTTGTTACGTTAAACTATGTGCTGGTGTATGATAGCGTCCAATTGTAATGGTCAGAATTATAGACATGATGCAGTTGTTACGTTAAACTATATGTGCTGGTGTATGATAGCGTCCTATTGTAATGGTCAGAATTATAGACATGATGCAGTTGTTACGTTAAACTATATGTGCTAGTGTATGATAGCGTCCTATTTTAATGGTCAGAATTATAGACATGATGCAGTTGTTACGTTAAACTATGTGCTGGTGTATGATAGCGTCCAATTGTAATGGTCAGAATTATAGACATGATGCAGTTGTTACGTTAAACTATGTGTGCTGGTGTGTGATAGCGTCCTATTGTAATGGTCAGAATTATAGACATGATGCAGTTGTTACGTTAAACTATGTGCTGGTGTATGATAGCGTCCAATTGTAATGGTCAGAATTATAGACATGATGCAGTTGTTACGTTAAACTATATGTGCTGGTGTATGATAGCGTCCTATTGTAATGGTCAGAATTATAGACATGATGCAGTTGTTACGTTAAACTATGTGCTGGTGTATGATAGCGTCCAATTGTAATGGTCAGAATTATAGACATGATGCAGTTGTTACGTTAAACTATATGTGCTTGTGTATGATAGCGTCCTATTTTAATGGTCAGAATTATAGACATGATGCAGTTGTTACGTTAAACTATATGTGCTAGTGTATGATAGCGTCCTATTGTAATGGTCAGAATTATAGACATGATGCAGTTGTTACGTTAAACTATATGTGCTAGTGTATGATAGCGTCCTATTGTAATGGTCAGAATTATAGACATGATGCAGTTGTTACGTTAAACTATATGTGCTGGTGTATGATAGCGTCCTATTGTAATGGTCAGAATTATAGACATGATGCAGTTGTTACGTTAAACTATATGTGCTGGTGTATCATAGCGTCCTTTAAAATGTTCTAAATGCATAGTGTCTAAAATGACGTCATAGATATATATTTCCCTTATATTATGGGCATCTCTTTACACTGTTCCCTGCACTACCGCAATGGTCCTTAAAGTATTGCCACACTGACTCTTACATTTTCACATTCGCCTGTATTGATAAAACCCCTTAAATCATTAAATTAAGCCAAAATTGACGCAGCTGAAGCTAACGCGAGACAAATGACGTTCTACGCGATGGGTTTCGGATTTGTTTTAACAAGATTGATATGGGACGTTTGGCTAACGCCATGGCCACATCAATTATCAGGAAATATTGAAGCCCTCAAACTGACTCCTGCGTTCCTTGCAAGACGTATTCATAGGGATCTCTGTCACATCTCTTTCCTTATATGAGAATTTAAGTTTACATATAACACACAATATACTACATATAACTCTACATATAACCCTGAAAATTTCACTCTACATAACCCTAAACATTTCACTTTACATAAACCTAAAACTTTCACTTTACATAACCCTAAAACTTTCATTTTACATAACCCTAAAACTTTCATTTTACATAACCCTAAAACTTTCACTTTACATAACCCTAAAACTTTCCCTAAATATATTTCTCAGCGTATAACCGTAACTTCTGCTTATCCTAACTCCATTTTTCACATTAAATAGACCTAACTTTCACATCAAATAGACCTAACTTTCACATCAAATAGATCTATCTTTCAAATCAAATAGATCTAACTTTCAAATCAAATAGACCTTACTTTCACATCAAATAGACCTAACTTTCACATCAAATAGATTTAACTTTCACATCAAATAGGCCTAAATTTCACATTAAATAGACCTAACTTTCTCATCAAATAGACCTAACTTTCTCATCAAATAGACATAAATTTCACATCAAATAGATCTAACTTTTTCATCAAATAGACTTAATTTCACATCAAATAGACCTAATTGTCATCAAATAGACCTAAATTTCATATCAAAAAACCTAACTTTCTCACATCAAATATACTTTTCACATCAAATAGAACTATTTCATCAAATAGACCTAACTTTCACATCAAATAGACATAACTGACATCAAATAGACCTAACTGACATCAAATAGACCTAAATTTCACATCGAATAGACATAACTGGCATCAAATAGACCTAACTTTTACATCAATATCAGAACCACTGGGTGGTGGGTGTAATTCCTGTTGACTATCTCATCTACCCCATCATTGGTCCCCCCATAATGATCTGTGAGAACCACCGGGTGATGGTTGTACTTCCTGTTGCCTATCGATCTACGCCATGTATCCTCGTATAGAAACCACTCAACACAGTAGCCCTGTTTGCCTGCAGCATTCCATTCATTCTCTTACGAACTCAGAGCTTTTCAAATGACAACTTCCTCTCATTCTTTGTTCCAAATATTTCACCCCGCCCCCCAACTTTGAGCGTTGAGTTTTTATTACCAAAGGTTCTTAATCCAGACACGCTGTTACCCCCCGGCCATGCGTTCAAAGAACGTAGCCATGCTGTTATATAATTAATCCATTAGTTGGTCACTAGGATTGTTTTCATTTACTCAACTGATAAAAAACAACCAGTCAAAATATTTTTTTTTCTATAAATCTCTTATATATGACACATAACAGAAATTATTGATTATGTTGAATATAATACGCACCGTGCAGCAGACTAGCATAAACAGACTAAACGTGACTGAACCCCCGTGCTGTAAAATGCAGGGATGTGGTCATCGAGGGCTGGAGTGAACCTCCAGTGACCCGTGGAGGTCAACTATAGCAGACGGCTACACATGCTACATAGATACATAAATATAAACTAAAATTTAATTTATATAATTACCATACATTCGATTGACCTGAAATTTTGATACAATGCATTGTTAGGTGACACGAGTCTATTTGCAAAATTTCAGATCGATGGCATCACGGGAAGTGGGTCTTTTTTTACTTTTGTTTTTCCGCCCGACCAAGACAGAGAGAGAGAGAGACGGCGGTGAAGTTGATATAAGGAATTTAAAAATTTAAAAATATTTTTTTAGCTGGGGCTTGAACCCAGGACCTTCCGCGTGTAAATCAGGCGTGACACGAGTGTATGTGCAAAATTTCAGCTCGATAGGATCACGGGAAAAGGGTCATTTTGTGACTTTTGTTTTCCGTGGTTCCACGACAGACCGAAAGAGAAACAAGACGGTGAAGACAATATAAGAGATTTAATTAAACAACCCCATAAAAACACAATTTTTTGACAATAAATCCGTTATATATGAGATAGAACTTAAAGTATTGATATGTTCAATATAATATGCAACGCGCGACAAACATTTACAGTCTGAAACTGACTGATCTCCCCTTGCTGTAAAACCCCGGGGGTGTGGTTATGGATGGCTGGACTGAACTCCAGCACGTGGAGGTGAACAATAGCAGACGGCTACATATAGTTATATGGATATCAACTAAAAATGCATTACTTTAATTAAGGTACAATCGATCGATCTGAAATTTTGATACAATGCATTGTTAGGCAACACGCACGAGTCTATGTGCAAAATTTCAGCTCGATAGCGTCACGGGAAGTAGGGTCATTTTTTACTTTTGTTTTTCCACCCGACCGACCGACAGCGAACCCAAGACAGAGAGAGACCACGGTGAAGTTAATATAAGGGATTTCATAAACAAACCTTTAAAAACAAAGTTTTTGACTATAAATCCCTTATATGTGAGACATAACTAAAAGTATTGATTATGTTCAAACGCGACAAACATTTACAGACTGACACCGACTGATATCCCCTGGCTTTAAAACCGGGGGAAAGGGGGTGTGACATCAATGGGTGGCGTGAATGCGTGAACTCAAATGGCAAGTGGAAGAAAAACAATAACAAACTTTGAAATTGAATTAAATATGTTACATAGAGATAAACTAAAAATGCATTAATTTAATTATGGTACATTCCATCGATCTGAAAATTTTAATACGATGCATTGATATGTGACACGAGTTGATGTGCGAAAATTTCAGCATGATAGAATCACGGGAAGTGTGTCATTTGTTACTTTTGTTTTTCCGCACGCGAACCCAAGACAGAGACGGCGTTGAAGTTATTATAAGGGATTTAAAAACAAAGTTTTTGACAAGAAATCACTTATATATGAGACATAACTAAAAGTATAGATTATGTTCAAACGTGACAAACATTTACAGCCTGAAACTGAGTGAACTCTACCTGGTGTTAAGCACGAGATGTGGTCATCGACGGCTGGAGTGAACACAAGTTACCAGTAAGTTGTAAACAAAAAGAGACGGCTATATAGAGTTACATAGGGATAAACTAAAAATGCATTAATTTAATTACGGTACGTTCGATCGCATCACGGGAAGTGTGTCAATTTTTAAAATAAAATTTCCGCCCGCCCGCGAGCGACAGTGATGACGACAAGATTTCGAAGTTAGTATAAGGGATTTAATTAAACAACCCCGTAAAAACAAAGTTTTTCACTTTAAATCCCTTATATATGAGACATAACTCAACGCGACAAACATTTAAAGACTGAAACTGACTTATGTCCCCTTTGTCGTAAAACCGGGGGGGGGGTGGTCACCGATGGCATGCATGAACGACTCAACAGGCACGGGATGCCGAACAATAACAAACTGTGAAATTGAATTACCTATAGTTATATAGAGATACACTAAAAGTGCATTAATTTAATTATTGTACAATCGATCGATTTGAAATTTTGATACGATCTTGGTCTCGAGACCCCCCGCTTTTGAACCAACTTCGCTTGCTTGGTCGACCCCAGCGAGGGTCATTCGTCATGCTTATTTGCACAGTACTCTATATTTTTCTGTTGAATCATATATATAGATAATAAAAGGTGTCATTAAGATATTAATTTTCTAATATAATCAATGTTCAGAGCATGTGAGTAATGTTTAAATAATGTTGATGGCGTGTGAATAATTTTGTCTAATGAGTGATAATAGCGACGGGAAGAATTAGAACTGAGTCCAGGTTGTGTGAGCACGCGTTCTTGCGTGCGTGTGTGGGTGTGTGGGAGAATGTGTGTGTGACAGTTTATGTCTCTTTTAGTGCTTGTCTGTGTGCGCTAATCATATCCTTACCAAACACGCTGTCTATTTACAACACAGAAATAATAAGTATGTTTATTTATAGCACAATTGATGCGGTCTTGCAGTTTTTGCTGATTTGTAATATAATTAGAGTGTAGGATAACATCGTAGATGTAGGATAACATCTAACATGTAGGATAATATCGTACATGTAGGAACCATCGTACATGTAGGATAACATCGTACATGTAGGATAACATCGTTGTTGTTGTTCGTCCGTCGATTCGACGAAGACCACTCTAGTCATCCGAGGGTTGCTGGGACTGGCTTTGATTGTGCGTGCGCAGATGGCTGATGAGGCCGATCCTAGCACGGAAGGTTCGGGAACAGAATGGACAAGGGACGAGTGGGACATCTTCGGGAGGTTTGACAGCACGGGCCTTTCGGGCTTGCCTCTTTTTTCTGCGGATGTGATCCTGTTTGCCTCGCATGACTTGGCACCTTCGTGGATGGAAGAACGCCAGGTGGAACGGTCCATTGCAGCAAGTTCCCACGTGTCTGGGTTGATGGCAAACGCTTTCAGTGAGACTTTCAATTTGTCTTTGTAGCGTTTCTTTCGCCCACCGTGGGACCGCTGGCCATGCTGGAGCTCGCCATAGAAGAGTCTCTTTGGCAGTCTCTCGTCTGGCATTCGGACCACGTGCCCTGCCCAACGAAGCTGGGACTGCATCAGGAGAGTGAATATGCTGAGGAAACCTGCCTTGGTCAGTATCACTGTGTCTGGTATTTTATCCTGCCACTTTATGCCGAGGATCTTCCTGAGGCTTGTTGAATGAAAGTGGTTAAGCTTCATTGCATGGCGCTGATGTTTCACACGCATATAGCAGTGTGGGGAGCACCACCGCCCTGTACACTTGATGGATACCATCGTACATGTAGGATAACATCGTGCATGTAGGATACCATCGTACATGTAGGATAACATCGTACATGTAGGATACCATCGTACATGTAAGATAACATCGTACATGTAGGATAACATCGTACATGTAGGATAACATCGTACATGTAAGATAACATCGTACATGTAGGATAACATCGTACATGTAGGATACCATAGTACATGTAGGATAACATCGTACATGTAGGATACCATCGTACATGTAAGATAACATCGTACATGTACGATAACATCGTACATGTAAGATAACATCGTACATGTAGGATAACATCGTACATGTAGGATAACATCGAACATGTAAGATAACATCGTACATGTAGGATAACATCGTACATGTAGGATAACATCGAACATGTAGGATAACATCGTACATGTAGCTTTCCATCGTACATGTAGGATACCATAGTACATGTAGGATAACATCGTACATGTAGGATACCATAGTACATGTAGGATAACATCGTACATGTAGGATACCATCGTACATGTAGGATAACATCGTACATGTAGGATAACATCGTACATGTAGGATAACATCGAACATGTAGGATAACATCGTACATTTAGGATAACATCGAACAAGTAGGATACCATCGTACATGTAGGATACCATCGTACATGTAGGACACCATAGTACATGTAGGATAACATCGTACATGTAGGATACCATCGTACATGTAGGATAACATCGTACATTTAGGATAACATCGAACAAGTAGGATACCATAGTACATTTAGGATACCATCGTACATGTAGGATACCATAGTACATGTAGGATAACATCCTACATGTAGGATACCATCGTACATGTAGGATAACATCGTACATGTAGGATAACATCGTACATGTAGGATAACATCGTACATGTAGGATAACATGGTACATGTAGGATAACATCGTACATGTAGGATAACATCGTACATGTAGGATACCATCGTACATGTAGGATAACATCGTACATGTAGGATACCATCGTACATGTAAGATAACATCGTACATGTACGATAACATCGTACATGTAAGATAACATCGTACATGTAGGATAACATCGTACATGTAGGATAACATCGAACATGTAAGATAACATCGTACATGTAGGATAACATCGTACATGTAGGATAACATCGAACATGTAGGATAACATCGTACATGTAGGATAACATCGTACATGTAGGTTACCATCGTACATGTAGGATACCATAGTACATGTAGGATAACATCGTACATGTAGGATACCATAGTACATGTAGGATAACTTCGTACATGTAGGATACCATCGTACATGTAGGATAACATCGTACATGTAGGATAACATCGTACATGTAGGATAACATCGAACATGTAGGATAACATCGTACATTTAGGATAACATCGAACAAGTAGGATACCATCGTACATGTAGGATACCATCGTACATGTAGGATACCATAGTACATGTAGGATAATATCGTACATGTAGGATACCATCGTACATGTAGGATAACATCGTACATTTAGGATAACATCGAACAAGTAGGATACCATAGTACATTTAGGATACCATCGTACATGTAGGATACCATAGTACATGTAGGATAACATCGTACATGTAGGATACCATCGTACATGTAGGATAACATCGTACATGTAGGATAACATCGTACATGTAGGATAACATCGTAAATGTAGGATAACATGGTACATGTAGGATAACATCGTACATGTAGGATAACATCGTACATGTATTATCCTGTCAAAAAGAAGCTTAGCGAATGTGGAGAGGGGTGAGGTACGCATTTCGAAATGCGCAAAGCTACAGTGTGGCTAAAAATTCACATTGCAGTAAGTAAACAAGGGTTAGATGATACTCAAATGGGGAGGTGGCGCCAATGTATAGTTTCCCCTGCGTACAAAATATCCTTGCTACGCCCCTGCTGTCATGTAAGTGTCATACAGTAATGCTGCCTAATAAACAGCCAAAGAACATACGTGGCTGCCTAATAAACAGCCAAAGAACATACGTGGCTGCCTAATAAACAGCCAAAGAACATACGTGGCTGCCTAATAAACAGCCAAAGAACATACGTGGCTGCCTAATAAACAGCCAAAGAACACGCGTGGCTGCCTAACAAGCCACCAAAGAACATACGTGGCTGCCTAATAAACAGCCAAAGAACACGCGTGGCTGCCTAACAAGCCACCAAAGAACACACGTGGCTGCCTAATAAGCCACCAAAGAACACGCGTGGCTTCGATTTAATATGACTAAAAACGTGGGGCGGGTGTTTGGTATAAAAATTAAAGATTTCTAATTTAGAAGGCAAAAGAGAGATCTATAAGTGAGAGAATGAGTGAACCGCATGTGTTAAACCTCATAAGCGCCGTCCCACGTTTTTAGTCATATTAAATCGCAGTACTTGAACTTACAAGTTTTAAATTATTTTCTTCTTTTTAGTCCACTTTTAAAAACGGGGTTGTTAAAAATCATTTTTTTACCTTTATTTATTATATACAGTATTTGGTGGTCAGTTTATTATACTGAATCACGTGATAACTTTTATATACTTTATGCCATATTCAGCTATATATACTTTATCATGTGAACAGTGTTTTAAACTGTATCATGTGGTCAGCTATCTATAGTGTATCAAGTGGTCAGCTATTTAAACTGTTTCACATGGTCAGCTATTTATACCTTATCTTATCTGTTTCAGACGCTCCTTCTATACAGAAGATTATTGCGTCCTACGCTTATCTATGGTTTGTGTTTAGTCCTGCATTCTTATTAGAGTTTTAAATGTTGATTTATACTGTATCAAGTGGTCAGCTATATATACTGTATCAAATGGTCAGCTATATATACTGTATCAAGTGGTCAGCTATATATACTACATCAAAAGGTCAGCTATATATACTGTATCAAGTGGTCAGCTGTATATACTGTATCATGTGGTCAGTGTTGTATACTGTATCAAGTGGTCAGCTATATATACTGTATCATGTGGTCAGTGTTGTATACTGTATCAAGTGGTCAGCTATATATACTGTATCATGTGGTCAGTGTTGTATACTGCATCAAGTGGTCAGCTATATATACTGTATCATGTGGTCAGTGTTGTATACTGTATCAAGTGGTCAGCTATATATACTGTATCATGTGGTCAGCTATATATACTGTATCAAGTGGTCAGCTATATATACTGTATCATGTGGTCAGTGTTGTATACTGTATCAAGTGGTCAGCTATATATACTGTATCATGTGGTCAGCTATATATACTGTATCAAGTGGTCAGCTATATATACTGTATCATGTGGTCAGCTATATATACTGTATCAAGTGGTCAGCTATATATACTGTATCAAGTGGTCAGCTATATATACTGTATCATGTGGTCAGCTATATATACTGTATCATGTGGTCAGCTATATATACTGTATCATGTGGTCAGTGTTGTATACTGTATCAAGTGGTCAGCTATATATACTGTATCATGTGGTCAGCTATATATACTGTATCATGTGGTCAGCTATATATACTGTATCATGTGGTCAGCTATATATACTGTATCAAGTGGTCACCTATATATACTGTATCATGTGGTCAGCTATATATACTGTATCAAGTGGTCAGCTATATATACTGTATCATGTGGTCAGCTATATATACTGTATCATGTGGTCAGCTATATATACTGTATCAAATGGTCACCTATATATACTGTATCATGTGGTCAGCTATATATACTGTATCAAGTGGTCAGCTATATATACTGTATCATGTGGTCAGCTATATATACTGTATCATGTGGTCAGTGTTGTATACTTTATCAAGTGGTCAGCTATATATACTGTATCATGTGGTCAGCTATATAACCTGTATCAAGTGGTCAGCTATATATACTGTATCAAGTGGTCAGCTATATATACTGTATCATGTGGTCAGCTATATATACTGTATCATGTGGTCAGCTATATATACTGTATCATGTGGTCAGTGTTGTATACTGTATCAAGTGGTCAGCTATACATTCTGTATCATGTGGTCAGTGTTGTATACTGTATCAAGTGGTCAGCTATATATACTGTATCATGTGGTCAGTGTTGTATACTGTATCAAGTGGTCAGCTATATATACTGTATCATGTGGTCAGTGTTTTATACTGTATCAAGTGGTCAGCTATATATACTGTATCATGTGGTCAGTGTTGTATACTGTATCAAGTGGTCAGCTATATATACTGTATCATGTGGTCAGCTATATATACTGTATCAAGTGGTCAGCTATATATACTGTATCATGTGGTCAGTGTTGTATACTGTATCAAGTGGTCAGCTATATATACTGTATCATGTGGTCAGCTATATATGTATCAGTGTATATACTGATAGTGGTCAGCTATATATACTGTATCATGTGGTCAGTGTTGTATACTGTATCAAGTGGTCAGCTATATATACTGTATCATGTGGTCAGTGTTGTATACTGTATCAAGTGGTCAGCTATATATACTGTATCATGTGGTCAGTGTGTATACTGTATCAAGTGGTCAGCTATATATACTGTATCATGTGGTCAGTGTTGTATACTGTATCAAGTGGTCAGCTATATATACTGTATCATGTGGTCAGCTATATATACTGTATCAAGTGGTCAGCTATATATACTGTATCATGTGGTCAGTGTTGTATACTGTATCAAGTGGTCAGCTATATATACTGTATCATGTGGTCAGCTATATATACTGTATCAAGTGGTCAGCTATATATACTGTATCATGTGGTCAGCTATATATACTGTATCAAGTGGTCAGCTATATATACTGTATCAAGTGGTCAGCTATATATACTGTATCATGTGGTCAGCTATATATACTGTATCATGTGGTCAGCTATATATACTGTATCATGTGGTCAGTGTTGTATACTGTATCAAGTGGTCAGCTATATATACTGTATCATGTGGTCAGCTATATATACTGTATCATGTGGTCAGCTATATATACTGTATCATGTGGTCAGCTATATATACTGTATCAAGTGGTCACCTATATATACTGTATCATGTGGTCAGCTATATATACTGTATCAAGTGGTCAGCTATATATACTGTATCATGTGGTCAGCTATATATACTGTATCATGTGGTCAGCTATATATACTGTATCAAATGGTCACCTATATATACTGTATCATGTGGTCAGCTATATATACTGTATCAAGTGGTCAGCTATATATACTGTATCATGTGGTCAGCTATATATACTGTATCATGTGGTCAGTGTTGTATACTTTATCAAGTGGTCAGCTATATATACTGTATCATGTGGTCAGCTATATATACTGTATCAAGTGGTCAGCTATATATACTGTATCAAGTGGTCAGCTATATATACTGTATCATGTGGTCAGCTATATATACTGTATCATGTGGTCAGCTATATATACTGTATCATGTGGTCAGTGTTGTATACTGTATCAAGTGGTCAGCTATACATTCTGTATCATGTGGTCAGTGTTGTATACTGTATCAAGTGGTCAGCTATATATACTGTATCATGTGGTCAGTGTTGTATACTGTATCAAGTGGTCAGCTATATATACTGTATCATGTGGTCAGTGTTGTATACTGTATCAATTGGTCAGCTATATATACTGTATCATGTGGTCAGTGTTGTATACTGTATCAAGTGGTCAGCTATATATACTGTATCATGTGGTCAGCTATATATACTGTATCAAGTGGTCAGCTATATATACTGTATCATGTGGTCAGTGTTGTATACTGTATCAAGTGGTCAGCTATATATACTGTATCATGTGGTCAGCTATATAATCTGTATCAAGTGATCAGTTATATATACTGTATAATGTGGTCAGCTATATATACTGTATCATGTGGTCAGTGTTGTATACTGTATCAAGTGGTCAGCTACATATACTGTATCATGTGGTCAGTGTTGTATACTGTATCAAGTGGTCAGCTATATATACTGTATTATGTGGTCAGTGTGGTATACTGTATCAAGTGGTCACCTACATATACTGTATCATGTGGTCAGTGTTGTATACTGTATCAAGTGGTCAGCTATATATACTGTATCATGTGGTCAGTGTTGTATACTGTAGGCCGCGGTCAAGTACGTACTCCGCGCTGTGTATTGGACGTGGCAAATTGTATTTTTCAATTACGTTTCCATTCGTTGAAAAACCAGAATCGCCGGAAAAAGTAATGACGCTTGAACAGAGACAGTGCGTCAGAACACGATCTATTTCAATTACGTCACTATGTAGGTGAGCAATCTGCTGAAAGTTGAAACAAGTCCTTGGTGGCTGGCACTGGTACGGCACCACGCTTTGCCCATGTTTGTTTCTAATTGTGTTACTAAGGACACAACCGGTGTGTTTCCAACTATAGAATAAAACCATTGTTAATGAGTACAGAAGCAAACTTTATCTTTCATTGATTTTTACAGACTGTAGAGGAGATCTAGATAAATGTTTTATGTTGTATAGCTTTCATTTCTTCTGGGATTCCAGATCTAAGCTATTTGATGTATTTTCAGACGTACGTTATGTGATATATTTTCAGATGTAAGTTACATTATTTATAATCATTGACCTCCATTACCGCTGGCTCAAATGACCTCCATTACCACTGACCTAAATGACCTCCATTACCACTGGCCTCAATGACCTCCATTACCACTGACCTAAATGACCTCTATTACCACTTGCCTAAATGACCTCCATTACCACTGACCTAAATGACCTCTATTACTACTAGCCTAAATGACCTCCATTAACACTGGCCTCAATGACCTCCATTACCATTGGCCTCAATGACCTCCATTACCACTGACCTTAATGACCTCCATTAACACTGGCCTCAATGACCTCCATTACCACTGGCCTCAATGACCTCCATTACCACTTGCCTAAATGACCTCCATTACCACTGACCTCAATAACCTCCATTACCACTGGCATAAATGAACTACATTACCACTGACCTCAATGACCTCCATTACCATTGGCCTCAATGACTTCCATTACCACTGGCCTAAATGACCTCCATTACCACTAGCCTCAATTAACCTCCATTACTACTGGCCTCAATGACCTCACCACTGGCCTCAATGACCTCCATTACCACTGACGTAAATGACCTCCATTACCACTGGCATCAAGACCTCCATTACCACTGACCTAAATGACCTCCATTACCACTGGCCTCAATGACCTCCATTACCACTGACGTAAATGACCTCCATTACCACTGGCATCAAGACCTCCATTACCACTGACCTCAATGACATCCATTACCACTGACCTCAATGACCTCCATTACCACTGGCCTCAATGACCTCCATTACCACTGGCCTCAATGACCTCCATTACCACTGGCCTCAATGAACTCCATTACCACTTGCCTAAATGACCTCCATTACCACTGACCTCAATAACCTCCATTACCACTGGCCTAAATGACCTCAATTACTACTAGCCTTAATGACCTCCATTACCACTGACCTCGATGACCTCCATTACCACTGACCTAAATGACCTCAATTACCACTAGCCTCAATGACCTCCATTACCACTGATCTTAATGACCTCCATTACCACTGGCCTCAATGAGCTCCATTACCACTGGCCACAATAACCTCCATTATCACTGACCTCAATGACCTTCATTACCACTTGCCTCAATGGCCTCAAGACCTCCATTACCACTGTCCACAATGACCTCTATTACCACTGACCACAATGACCTCCATTACCACTGACCACAATGACCTCCATTAACACTGACCACAATGACCTCTATTACCACTGGCCTCAATGACCTCTATTACCACTGACCACAATGATTTCCATTACCACTGACCACAATGACCTCCATTACCACTGACCACAATGACCTCCATTACTACTGACCTCAATGACCTCCATTACCACTTACCTCAATGACCTCCGTTACCACTAGCCTCAATGACCTCCATTACCACTGACCTCAATGACCTCCATTACCACTTGCCTCAATGACCTCCATTACCACTGTCCACAATGACCTCTTTTACCACTGGCCTCAATGACTTCTATTACCACTGACCACAATGACCTACATTACCACTGGCCTCAATGACCTCCATTACCACTGACCTAAATGACCTCTATTACAATTTGCCTAAATGACCTCCATTACCACTGACCTCAATGACCTCCATTACCACTGACCACAATGACATCTATTACCGCTGACCTCAATGACCTCCATTACCACTGGCCTCAATGACCTCCATTACCACTGACCTAAAAGACCTCTATTACCACTAGCCTAAATGACCTCCATTACCACTGACCTCAATGACCTCCATTACCACTGACCACAATGACATCTATTACCGCTGACCTCAATGACCTCCATTACCACTGACCTCAGTGACCTTCATTACCACTGACCTCAATGACCTTCATTACCACTGACCTCCACGACCTCCATTACCACTGGCTTGAAAGGACACGAATCAGCGGGTCGGTTCAGCAATAATTAATTGAGTTTAATGAATTGTCACTGCGGTGTTCCCTTGGCGGTGTCGCCCCTTTGTTGATAACCCGGGGTGGGGGGGAGGATAATGCCGTTATATGATTATAGGGATGAAACGCTCAATTGTTTGCTTGAGCTGGTCACACACACACACACACACACACACACACACACACCAGTGACCAGATACGCCAACCAATTGTATTTTGATGGGGAAATGAAGTTCTCACGGAATGATTTAGACCACTGAAAAAAGGTTGAATTTCTGCGTTATCGAAATCAAAGAACCTAACCACACAGTCATGAGGTATTAATGCAATAATTTCTCTTTTTGCACCTAACTCGAAACCCAAATGCTTGCAATATCAGCGTCAAAGTTAAAATTAGGCGTATTTAAGGCCAGAAAAAAGTATTACATACTCATAACATTATTAATTTTTAGTATTATAGTATTATTAGTATTATATTAGTATTAAAGGCGCCCAGCTTTTTTCAAAAGCCCAAGTGACTTATCCATGTATGATAAATACGAAATATTCCTGAAATGAACACAAAGTATTTTATAATTAACAATCCTCATAAAAATGACGTCATTGTAATCTGGAAACCAAAATGATTATGATTTTTAAGTCAATATTTTCAATTTTAAAAAAGCAGAGTAAAGTCTCTAATCAACCCGTAAAAAAACAAGTTTTTGACAATAAATCCTTTATATAGGAGACATAAATAAACGAATGTTCATTATAATAGTACGACAATCCAAAAATCCAAAATTTTAGTTATGTCTCGTAAAATATGTTTAATGTAATGCGCACCGATCGGGAATATCTTTTTAAAAATTATCGTCCATATAATACGCACCGAATCGCGAAACAGGAAAGTATTAATAGGTCGTTCAATATAAAACGCACCGCGACACTCCATCTCAAAAAATAACATGACACATAGAGATAAATAAATAATCATGGGGCGCTGGGGGGCCCATAATATGATTTCTTTTCTTTTATGAGCTATATAAACATTAGTTTAAGCGTTAGCTATTAGGAAAATTTATGGATCTTAACCAAACTTTGTTTACAACAACTCGGTAGCCAATATTGAAATACTATTGGGCACTAATTTCTAATGTCCATTTCTTCGGGGCTGGGGGCCCAAAATGTCTTTTTTCATAAACGTTTAAGATGTTATTCCCCATTCAATTATTAAAGATCTTGAGAAATATAGATAAATATATCCACTATGAAATTGATTGAAATAAACAGGTGTTTTACACTTGACATCTTGCACCGAATGGGCCCTGGGGCCCTTAATGTCATTTTTTGCTAATATGATCTATATAAAAATTAGTTTATGCGTTAGCTACTGATGAAATGAATAGATCTTAACCAAACTTTTTATATAAAATCTTGGTAGCCCATATTAAAATAACAAATTGAACTGCACTTCTTATGTCCAATTGTTCAGGGCTGGGGGCCCAAATGTCATTTTTTTGGGTTTATGTTTGAGATATTATTTGCCATTCTATTTTTAATTATCTTGAGAAATATATCCATGATGAAACTGAATTAAAAATTTTGAAATTTACATCTAACATCGAATGGGCCGGGGGCCCCAAATATCTCTTCTTCTTTTTTTTTGTGTGTATACTTTAAGATATTATTTCCCACTCAGTTTTTAACGATCTTGAGAAATATATCCATGATGAAACTGAATTTATATCAACAGGTTTTCAAAATGTACATCTTGAATCAAATGTACATCTTGAACCAAATGTACATCTTGAACCAAATGTACATCTTGAACCAAATGTACATCTTGAACCAAATGTACATCTTGAACCCAATGTACATCTTGAACCAAATGTACATCCTGAACCAAATGTACATCTTGAACCAAATGTACATCTTGAACCGAATGTACACCTTGAACCGAATGTACACCTTGAACCAAATGTACATCTTGAACCAAATGTACATCTTGAACCGAATGTACATCTTGAACCGAATGTACATCTTGTACCGAATGGGCCCGGGGGCCCCTTAATGTATTTTTCCTAATATAGCTATATAAAAATAGTTCAAGTGTTAGATAATGAGAAAATAACTGGATTTTGACCAAACTCGGCATATGCAAACTTAAGAGCCTATATTAAATTACAATAGGGCACTGAACTCCTAATGTCCATTTCCTCGGGGCTAAAGGCCCTTAATGTGTTTTTACTAAACATTTTATATTGTATTCCCCATTCAATTTTACACGGTATTGAGAAGTATAGATAAATATATTTATTTATTTGTTATGAAATTGACTGAAATGAAAAGATTTTCGAACTTCATATGTTCAACTGATGGGCCCGGGGACCCTTAATGTAATTCCTTTTTTATCTACATGTAAATTTATTCTTTTTTACTGAGATCGTTGCAACGCATGACGGGTCTGCTAGTATATTATAACATTTAATATCGAATAGACTCAGCACACATCAGCGAGACATAGATATTGCCTCCTAAACAACAAACTCACTGCATCTCTTTCACAGCATCTCTTTCACTGCATCTCTCTCACAGCATCTCTCTCACAGCATCTCTTTCACAGAATCTCTTTCACAGCATCTCTTTCACTGCATCTCTCTCACAGCATCTCTCTCACAGCATCTCTTTCACAGCATCTCTTTCAAAGCATCTCTTTCACTGCATCTCTCTCATAGCATCTCTTACACAGAATCTCTTTCACAGCATCTCTTTCACTGCATCTCTTTCTCTGCATCTCTTTCACAGCATCTCTTTCACTGCATCTCTTTCACATCATCTCTTTCACAGCATCTCTTTCACAGCATCTCTTTCACTGCATCTCTTTCACTGCATCTCTTTCATGTGCCACCAGGACTTATATTATGTCAAAATGAACTGTGTAAAATAGGAGCACGTTCAACATGGCGGTTATAGGTATTTCTGTTGACAAGTCCGACGTACACTGTAACAGACGTATTTGTTGGAATGACATTGTTGGAGCACGTGACTTGAATGACTGAGTACTGAGGCTGTGTGATGTGTTGTGATGACATTGTTGGAGCACGTGACTTGAATGACTGAGTACTGAGGCTGTGTGCTCGTGTAGTGATGACATTGTTGGAGCATGTGACTTGAATGACTGACTACCGAGGCTGTGTGTCGTGTAGTGATGACATTGTTGGAGCATGTGACTTGAATGACTGACTACCGAGGCTGTGTGATGTGTTGTGATGACATTGTTGGAGCATGTGACTTGAATGACTGAGTACTGAGGCTGTGTGTCGTGTAGTGATGACATTATTGGAGCATGTGACTTGAATGGCTGATTACTGAGGCTGTGTGTCGTGTACTGAGTACCGAGGCTGTGTTCTCGTGTACTGAGTACCGTGGCTGTGTGTCGTGTACTGAGTACCGAGGCTGTGTTCTCGTGTACTGAGTACCGAGGCTGTGTTCTCGTGTACTGAGTACCGTGGCTGTGTGTCGTGTACTGAGTACCGAGGCTGTGTTCTCGTGTACTGAGTACCGTGGCTGTGTGTCGTGTACTGAGTACCGAGGCTGTGTTCTCGTGTACTGAGTACCGAGGCTGTGTTCTCGTGTACTGAGTACCGTGGCTGTGTGTCGTGTACTGAGTACCGAGGCTGTGTGTCGTGTACTGAGTACCGAGGCAGTGTGCTCGTGTACTGAGTACCGAGGCTGTGTGCTCGTGTACTGAGTACCGAGGCAGTGTGCTCGTGTACTGAGTACCGAGGCAGTGTGCTCGTGTACTGAGTACCGAGGCAGTGTGCTCGTGTACTGAGTACCGAGGCAGTGTGCTCGTGTACTGAGTACCGAGGCAGTGTGCTCGTGTACTGAGTACCGAGGCAGTGTGCTCGTGTACTGAGTACCGAGGCTTTGTGCTCGTGTAATGAGGTGAACTCGGGGTGGCTATAAATGTAAATCAAACGCAATTGCGGTGGTCTAGCGGTAGCGCGCTGGACTGCCGAACCGAGACAGAGGCCGGTCACGGGTTCCATTCTCGGTGCTGGCAAGGCCCCCGGGGCATTGTGCTATCAAAACAATCCCTTGCTCGTTAGTGGTGGCTATATAAAACTTGTGAACGCTACTTCACATGTCCCATAGTCCGTCATGGACTGGAAAGGGGGTTATAATTATAATTAAAGTCAGTTTTTGTTACACAGACCACGGACTGGTGTCATGATTGGCAATGCTGATTGACAGTTGTACTATTACGTTCACTGGTGTGGATTCACATTTGTACTATTACGTCCACTGGTGTGGATTCACATTTGTACTATTACGTCCACTGGTGTGGATTCACATTTGTACTATTACGTCCACTGGTGTGGATTCACATTTGTACTATTACGTCCACTGGTGTGGATTCACATTTGTACTATTACGTCCACTGGTGTGGATTCACATTTGTACTATTACGTCCACTGGTGTGGATTCACATTTGTACTATTACATCCACTGGTGTGGATTCACATTTGTACTATTACGTCCACTGGTGTGGATTCACATTTGTACTATTACGTCCACTGGTGTGGATTCACATTTGTACTATTACGTCCACTGGTGTGGATTCACATTTGTACTATTACGTCCACTGGTGTGGATTCACATTTGTACTATTACGTCCACTGGTGTGGATTCACATTTGTACTATTACGTCCACTGGTGTGGATTCACATTTGTACTATTACGTCCACTGGTGTGGATTCACATTTGTACTATTACATCCACTGGTGTGGATTCACATTTGTACTATTACATCCACTGGTGTGGATTCACATTTGTACTATTACATCCACTGGTGTGGATTCACATTTGTACTATTACATCCACTGGTGTGGATTCACATTTGTACTATTACATCCACTGGTGTGGATTCACATTTGTACTATTACATCCACTGGTGTGGATTCACATTTGTACTATTACATCCACTGGTGTGGATTCACATTTGTACTATTACATCCACTGGTGTGGATTCACATTTGTACTATTACATCCACTGGTGTGGATTCACATTTGTACTATTACATCCACTGGTGTGGATTCACATTTGTACTATTACATCCACTGGTGTGGATTCACATTTGTACTATTACATCCACTGGTGTGGATTCACATTTGTACTATTACATCCACTGGTGTGGATTCACATTTGTACTATTACATCCACTGGTGTGGATTCACATTTGTACTATTACATCCACTGGTGTGGATTCACATTTGTACTATTACATCCACTGGTGTGGATTCACATTTGTACTATTACATCCACTGGTGTGGATTCACATTTGTACTATTACATCCACTGGTGTGGATTCACATTTGTACTATTACATCCACTGGTGTGGATTCACATTTGTACTATTACGTCCACTGGTGTGGATTCACATTTGTACTATTACGTCCACTGGTGTGGATTCACATTTGTACTATTACGTCCACTGGTGTGGATTCACATTTGTACTATTACGTCCACTGGTGTGGATTCACATTTGTACTATTACATCCACTGGTGTGGATTCACATTTGTACTATTACATCCACTGGTGTGGATTCACATTTGTACTATTACATCCACTGGTGTGGATTCACATTTGTACTATTACATCCACTGGTGTGGATTCACATTTGTACTATTACATCCACTGGTGTGGATTCACATTTGTACTATTACATCCACTGGTGTGGATTCACATTTGTACTATTACATCCACTGGTGTGGATTCACATTTGTACTATTACATCCACTGGTGTGGATTCACATTTGTACTATTACATCCACTGGTGTGGATTCACATTTGTACTATTACATCCACTGGTGTGGATTCACATTTGTACTATTACATCCACTGGTGTGGATTCACATTTGTACTATTACATCCACTGGTGTGGATTCACATTTGTACTATTACATCCACTGGTGTGGATTCACATTTGTACTATTACATCCACTGGTGTGGATTCACATTTGTACTATTACATCCACTGGTGTGGATTCACATTTGTACTATTACATCCACTGGTGTGGATTCACATTTGTACTATTACATCCACTGGTGTGGATTCACATTTGTACTATTACATCCACTGGTGTGGATTCACATTTGTACTATTACATCCACTGGTGTGGATTCACATTTGTACTATTACATCCACTGGTGTGGATTCACATTTGTACTATTACATCCACTGGTGTGGATTCACATTTGTACTATTACATCCACTGGTGTGGATTCACATTTGTACTATTACATCCACTGGTGTGGATTCACATTTGTACTATTACATCCACTGGTGTGGATTCACATTTGTACTATTACATCCACTGGTGTGGATTCACATTTGTACTATTACATCCACTGGTGTGGATTCACATTTGTACTATTACATCCACTGGTGTGGATTCACATTTGTACTATTACATCCACTGGTGTGGATTCACATTTGTACTATTACATCCACTGGTGTGGATTCACATTTGTACTATTACATCCACTGGTGTGGATTCACATTTGTACTATTACATCCACTGGTGTGGATTCACATTTGTACTATTACATCCACTGGTGTGGATTCACATTTGTACTATTACATCCACTGGTGTGGATTCACATTTGTACTATTACATCCACTGGTGTGGATTCACATTTGTACTATTACATCCACTGGTGTGGATTCACATTTGTACTATTACATCCACTGGTGTGGATTCACATTTGTACTATTACATCCACTGGTGTGGATTCACATTTGTACTATTACATCCACTGGTGTGGATTCACATTTGTACTATTACATCCACTGGTGTGGATTCACATTTGTACTATTACATCCACTGGTGTGGATTCACATTTGTACTATTACGTCCACTGGTGTGGATTCACATTTGTACTATTACATCCACTGGTGTGGATTCACATTTGTACTATTACATCCACTGGTGTGGATTCACATTTGTACTATTACATCCACTGGTGTGGATTCACATTTGTACTATTACATCCACTGGTGTGGATTCACATTTGTACTATTACATCCACTGGTGTGGATTCACATTTGTACTATTACATCCACTGGTGTGGATTCACATTTGTACTATTACATCCACTGGTGTGGATTCACATTTGTACTATTACATCCACTGGTGTGGATTCACATTTGTACTATTACATCCACTGGTGTGGATTCACATTTGTACTATTACATCCACTGGTGTGGATTCACATTTGTACTATTACATCCACTGGTGTGGATTCACATTTGTACTATTACATCCACTGGTGTGGATTCACATTTGTACTATTACATCCACTGGTGTGGATTCACATTTGTACTATTACATCCACTGGTGTGGATTCACATTTGTACTATTACATCCACTGGTGTGGATTCACATTTGTACTATTACGTCCACTGAGTTTTTCATGGAAGACTTCATAGCAACTTACGTCTTGAGGCAGTGGTCCCCAACCTTGATGCAATGGTCCCCAACCTTGAGGCAATGGTCCCCAACTTGAGGCAAAGGTCCCCAACCTTGAGGCAATGGTCCCCAACCTTTTTATCGCCTGCGTTGATTGTAGGCGGTTGTTCCTATCTGCGCTAATGTGTCATTGATGTTCTTTTGACGGGGTGCCGCCAAAACGGGTTACAAGCTTTTGCCTCTGGTCTATGGATAGAGGCAAAATCCCGGGGGGAAAAGCGCTGTAAATAAAAGTAAAATAATTTAATTTTCCTTTGGTGGCCCGGTACTACTTTGTTCCACGGCCCGGTACCGGTCCACGGCCCGGGAGTTGGGGACCACTGTCTTGAGGTACTCCACATTCCTGCAGTAGCCTTTGATGAAACTTCTTGCAACTTTCAAGTTGAGTCATTTATTCGTTTATTGACTCTTATAGAATAATATAGTTATCTAACTAAATAAAATATTGACCGCAATAAAATAATACAGTTATTTAACCCCCCCTCCTTTCCACCCCCAGAAAAAACCATTGATTCCGCGAGTACAGTTTTTATGTTCAGTTGTTTTTTTTACAATATGTAAAATGTATGTCGTGCCATATCAGAGGAAAGTTGGATAAACCGTGCGACTGAAGAATTGTTTATGATAACCTCTAGAACAGCGGTTCTCAACCTGTGAGTCGCGACCCCCGCGTGGGGTCGGATGACGATTTGGCAGGGGTCGCCAAAGACCATTGGAAAAATATGTTTTTTGTGTGTTTAAATGTGTAAAAATGTGTAAACCTTGCCATGTACATATTTTGTCTATTACTCTATACTAGTCTATAGTCTATTCAGTAACTTTAGTAAGTTTAGTTGTTGTTACTTAATTATTTTTAGCTTTTTATAATGTTTATTTCAACACTATTTTATGAAGCCCCTCAACAACCGGTAATTATATCAACAGAGAGTAGGGCGCGTCTGGATGCTCAGATGTCTGAGCTCAGCAGGGCTGGCTAAGTGACGTAGAAGCTGAACTGCTGCTGCTTCTGGTTCCACACACTGTAGTGTAGGGCTGTAGGTCAATATTTCATTGTGCGTGGTATTGAAAGCTATCGTTATAAATTTTTCATTTTAAATTTATCGTTTTTAAACCAACCGATGGAAATGGAACATGCAGAGAAGAACATTATGATTAAGAAAAGAAAATATAGTGACGATTTCTTACAATATGGTTTTACTTCAATAGTTACAGCAGGAATTGAGAAACCGCAATGCGTTATTTGTAATGAAGTTCTTTCAGTCGAATCTATGAAGCCAAACAAACTGAAACGTCATTTTGATAGCAAACATCCAAGTTTTGCGGGGAAGGATACCGAGTATTTTAGAAGTAAAGCTGATGGCGTCAGGAAAGCCAGACTTGACACTGGCGGCAAGTACCACCAACAAAACGTAGCAGCCGTTGAAGCTTCATATTTGGTGGCGCTCAGAATCGCAAGAGCTATGAAACCTCACACCATTGCCGAAGACTTATTGTTGCCAGCGGCCAAAGATATTGTTCGAGTTATGATCGGACCCGAATTTGTTAAGAAATTGAGTGCAATTTCCTTATCTAATGACACTGTCCGGAGAAGAATAGATGCTATGTCTGCTGATATTATTGATCAGGTAATCCAGGAAATAAAATCTGCTCCACTTCCAATATTTAGCATCCAGCTTGACGAATCCACGGACGTTGCAAACTGTTCACAACTACTGGTTTACGCGAGATATATAAATGAAGGCGACTTTAAAGATGAGTTTCTTTTTTGCAAACCTCTTGAAACGACAACAACTGCACGGGATGTATTTGATACAGTTGGTTCATTTCTGAAAGATCATAAGATCTCTTGGGAAAAGGTTTGTGGTGTTTGCACTGATGGTGCTCCAGCTATGCTAGGATGTCGGTCTGGATTTCAACGTTTGGTACTAAATGAATCACCAAAAGTCATTGGAACTCACTGTATGATTCATCGACAAGTGCTAGCAACGAAGACGTTGCCACAAGAGTTTCAGGAAGTAATGAAAAGCGTCGTAAGTTCCGTCAATTTTGTAAAAGCGAGTGCGCTGAACAGTCGTCTGTTTTCGAAACTTTGTAATGAGATGGATGCGTCCAATGATGTTCTGCTATTTCACACTGAAGTGAGATGGTTGTCGAGAGGGAAAGTTTTGAAACGCGTTTTTTGATCTTCGTGACGAACTAAAAGTGTTCTTTAATCAGAAGTCTAAACCACAGTTCGAAGCACTTTTCAGCGACAAAAATGAGCTTCAGAAAATTGCTTACCTGGTAGATATATTTGCCATTTTGAATGAGTTAAATTTATCACTGCAAGGACCAAATGCAACATGCCTAGATTTGTCTGAAAAGATCCGATCATTCGAAATGAAACTTCAGCTTTGGCAAAAAAAATTGGATGACAATAAAATGTACATGTTGCCCACCTTATCTGCTTTCTTTGAGGAAAATGACATTGAACCGGACAAGAGAAGTAAAATGATAATTTCTGTGAAAGAACACTTGCATATGCTGGCGGACGAAATTTCATCGTACTTTCCAAATCTACCTAACACTCCGTTTGCACTTGCCAGAAGTCCATTCACAGTCAAAGTTGACGATATTCCTGAGACAGCACAAGAGGAGTTCATCGAACTCATTAACAGTGATGCAGCGCGAAATGATTTCTCTTCAATGTCAGTTACAAAATTCTGGATCAAGTGTTTGCAGTCATATCCTGTTCTGTCCGAAACTGTGTTGCGCCTTCTTCTTCCTTTTCCAACAACTTATCTTTGCGAAACAGGGTTTTCCAGCTTGCTGGTTATCAAGTCTAAATACAGAAGTAGACTTGTTGTGGAAGATGATCTTCGTTGTGCTCTCGCAAAGACTGTCCCGAGAATTTCTGATCTTGTGAGAAAGAAGCAACCTCAACCTTCACATTAATTGACTTTGGCTTTCTTACGTATTTGTAATTAGAAATAAATACGAATACCTTGTATGTAATGTATGACATGTATGTAATTGTAATCATTGTTACATATTGTGTTTTTTATTACTAACTACGTTACTACGAGAACGGTGTCTGTGCTTTAATTACGTAAAATTTGTAAAAATGAGAATACAATGTCATTCTGCATATGAGATATAATTAAATATATTATAACAGTAGCAAAATTACAGCAAAGAGGTAGATCCAAAAACAATTTGACGGCTGGGGATCGCCAGAGCACGAGTAATTTATTATAAGGGTCGCGACACAAGAAAGGTTGAGAACTGCTGCTTTAAATCGTTCATGTAATAAAAGAAATGAATTGTTAGTGCTAAACTTTAGACCGTCCATGTAATAAAAGAAATGAATTGTTTGTGCTAAACTTTAGGCCGTTCATGTAATAAAAGAAATGAATTGTTTGTGTTAAACTTTAGACCGTTCATGTAATAAAAGAAATGAATTGTTTGTGCTAAACTTTAGACCGTTCATGTAATAAAAGAAATGAATTGTTTGTGCTAAATTTTAGACTGTTCATGTAATAAAAGAAATGAATTGTTAGTGCTAAACTTTAGACCGTCCATGTAATAAAAGAAATGAATTGTTTGTGCTAAACTTTAGGCCGTTCATGTAATAAAAGAAATGAATTGTTTGTGCTAAACTTTAGACCGTTCATGTAATAAAAGAAATGAATTGTTTGTGCTAAACTTTAGACCGTTCATGTAATAAAAGAAATGAATTGTTTGTGCTAAACTTTTAGACTGTTCATGTAATAAAAGAAATGAATTGTTTGTGCTAAACTTTAGACTGTTCATGTAATAAAAGAAATGAATTGTTTGTGCTAAACTTTAGACTGTTCATGTAATAAAAGAAATGAATTGTTTGTGCTAAACTTTAGACCGTTCATGTAATAAAAGAAATGAATTGTTTGTGCTAAACTTTAGACTGTTCATGTAATAAAAGAAATGAATTGTTTGTGCTAAACTTTAGACTGTTCATGTAATAAAAGAAATGAATTGTTTGTGCTAAACTTTAGACTGTTCATGTAATAAAAGAAATGAATTGTTTGTGCTAAACTTTAGACCGTTCATGTATAAAAGAAATGAATTGTTTGTGCTAAACTTTAGACCTGTTCATGTTATAAAAGAAATGAATTGTTTGTGCTAAACTTTAGACCGTTCATGTAATAAAAGAAATGAATTGTTTGTGCTAAACTTTAGACCGTTCATGTAATAAAAGAAATGAGTTGTTTGTGCTAAACTTTAGACCGTTCATGTTATAAAAGGAATGAATTGTTTGTGCTAAACTTTAGACCGTTCATGTTATAAAAGAAATGAATTGTTTGTGCTAAACTTTAGACCGTTCATGTTATAAAAGAAATGAATTGTTTGTGCTAAACTCTAGACCTGTTCATGTACTAAAAGAAATGAATTGTTTCTACCTCTAGCACCAATTGTTTCTACCTCCAGCACCAATTGTTTCTACCTCCAGCACCAATTGTTCATCTACTCACAGCACCAATTGTTTCTACCTCCAGCACCACACCCTTCTTTAAATAAAAGAAAACAAAGAGGACGACGACTACTCGCCATGACGTCATATCTGTTGACACCATCACAAGGTTGACACTTTCTTGGTTTCATTATAATTTAATCAAACTTCCATGGATTTAATTCAAGTCCTTCAAGATAATGATCCAAGAACCTTCCAAGAAATACCAAAATAGCTTGAGGAAGACCGTCGAATACAATTTTTGTCTTAATTCGATGAAAACGATTAACACTTGTTTTGAGAGTTTTTTCTGTTGTTGTTTTAAATCACTGTGCGCCATTAGACAAGTATTAGAGTCGTGTCATGGGGTATGTCGTTCACATATCTATGTTGTGAATGTTTGGATATGTGATATGTGCATGTTTGGAGATGTGATATGTGCATGTTTTATAGATGTGATATGTGCATGTTTGGAGATGTGATATGTGCATGTTTTATAGATGTGATATGTGCATGTTTGGAGATGTGATATGTGCATGTTTTATAGATGTGATATGTGCATGTTTGGAGATGTGATATGTGCATGTTTTATAGATGTGATATGTGCATGTTTTATAGATGTGATATGTGCATTTTTTATAGATGTGATATGTGCATGTTTGGAGATGTTATGTGTGCATTTCGAATAGAACGCACTTAGTATTGAGTAACACCAGCAAGTAGTGGTTTGTCTACATAGGTGTATTCAGTGCGGGTTGTTCCAACGATTCAACCAAAAATTGAATTTTTGATGCATTGCCTTTAAATTTTGATATTAAATATTTTTTTTTGTTCACTCCTCAATTATTCTTGGACATCGCTTTATAATTGAGTCTTCCATCAAAAACTTCCGACCTGTGTGATAGAAATGTTAAGTGTAACATTCGATAGATAATCCTCCAAGAATGCTGCACAATGAGGAGGGCTCATGACTTATAGGCTTTTCTTCATTACGTCACATACTCAATGCGCATCTGGTCTCTTCAATGTGAGAGAAACTTCGGCGTTTCAGGGTATCTTTAATGCGAGAATGTCTCCTGGCTGGCAGGAACTCTTCAATGCGTTGAAGGGCTCAAAGACATTTTATTTTTCTGTCTTTTCTCCTTGTGCACCACTTCTCTAATTTAAAATATTGATTTCGTCCATCAAACTCTCCCATTCGCAGATTATTCTGGTTTCTTTCTCTTTAAATAAAAATAAATCGATGTCTAAACAACTTTCATTATGAGAGAGGAATAAAATCGCTCTTTGACAGTATTGATGTATTTACAACAGCATCGAATGGCAACATCGACCTAGCGATAGCAGTCTAAAGTCGAATGACAACACGGACCTAGCGAAAGCAGTCTAATGTCGAATGACAACATGGACCTAGCAATAGCAGTCTAAAGTCGAATGAGAAAATGGACCTAGCGATAGCAGTCGAAAGCCAAAATAAGACTCTCCTTTTCTCTCTTTATTTTTCTCTCTCTCAGTCTCTCTCTCTCATACTCTCTCAATCTTTCTCTCTCCCTCACTTTCTCTCGTTTATTTCTCTCTCTCAGTCTCTCTTTCTCTCCCTCACTTTCTCTCGGTTTATTTCTCTCTCTCAGTCTCTCTTTCTCTCTCACTCTTTCTCTCTCTCCCTCACTTTCTCTCCATCTCATTTTCTAAATCCAGATTCCTTTCAAACAATGGATCTCATGTACTATCATTTAATCATCAAACATGTCTGGTCCAATGGACTTTGTGCGTCTGGTCCAATGGACTGTGTGTGACATGTCTGGTCCAATGGACTTTGTGTGACATATCTGGTCCAATGGACTTTGTGTGACATATCTGGTCAAATGGACTATGTGTGACATGTCTGGTCCAATGGACTATGTGTGACATGTCTGGTCCAATGGACTATGTGTGACATGTCTATTCTAATGGACTATGTGTGACATGTCTGGTCCAATGGACTATGTGTGACATGTCTGGTCCAATGGACTTTGTGTGACATGTCTGTTCGATTTGGACTATGTGTGACATGTCTGGTCCAATGGACTATGTGTGACATGTCTATTCCAATGGACTATGTGTGACATGTCTTGTCCAATGGACTATGTGTGACATGTCTGGTCCAATGGACTATGTGTGACATGTCTGGTCCAATGGACTATGTGTGACATGTCTGGTCCAATGGACTATGTGTGACATGTCTGGTCCAATGGACTATGTGTGACATGTCTGGTCCAATGGACTATGTGTGACATGTCTGGTCCAACGGACTTTGTGTGACATGTCTATTCCAATGGACTATGTGTGACATGTCTGGTCCAATGGACTATGTGTGACTTGTCTATTCCAATGGACTATGTGTGACATGTCTGGTCCAATGGACTTTGTGTGACATGTCTGTTCCATTTGGACTATGTGTGACATGTCTGGTCAAATGGACTATGTGTGACATGTCTGGTCCAATGGACTATGTGTTACATGTCTGGTCCAATGGAATTTGTGTGACATGTCTGGTCCGATGGACTATGTGTGACTGCATACTAGAGTGACTAGTTGGCACAGTCAGATACAAACAGTCAAACACATGTGTGACGGCGCACTGCTAGAACCATCTAGCACAGTCAGATACAAACAGTCAAACACATGTGTGACAGCGCACTGCTAGAACCAACTAGCACAGTCAGATACAAACAGTCAAACACATGTGTGACAGCGCACTGCTAGAACCATCTAGCACAGTCAGATACAAACAGTCAAACACATGTGTGACAGCGCACTGCTAGAACCATCTAGCACAGTCAGATACAATCAGTCAAACACATGTGTGACAGCACATTACTAGGACCATCTAGCACAGTCAGATACAAACAGTCAAACACATGTGTGACAGCGCACTGCTAGAACCAACTAGAACAGTCAGATACAAACAGTCAAACACATGTGTGACAGCACATTACTAGGACCATCTAGCACAGTCAGATACAAACAGTCAAACACATGTGTGACAGCACATTACTAGGACCATCTAGCACAGTCAGATACAAACAGTCAAATACTTGATTGCATTTTTGTAAAATGATTGTGAAGGGTAGCATCGGATTTAGTGTTAGAACTCTTCCATCTGACGAGAATTGGGGGGAGGGAGGGGGGAGGGGTACCCAATGTCCCTACCCGCTATACCCATAAAAGTAAACGATAAATGTCTGAACATGTAAAATTGATAAGTGTCTGAAGATGTAAAATTGATAAATGTTAATGCCTTTTAGATTACGCTTAACTTCGCATGTGGCTAAAAAGTCAAAAGTTTAAGGTCACTCTTAAAGTCAAAGTTTGAAGGTCACTCTTAAAGTCAAAGTTTGACGGTCACTCTTAAAGTCAAATTTTGACGGTCACTCTTAAAGTCAAAGTTTGACGGTCACTCTTAAAGACAAAGTTTGACGGTCACTCTTAAAGTAAAAGTTTGACGGTCACTCTTAAAGTCAAAGTTTGAAGGTCACTCTTAAAGTCAAAGTTTGAAGGTCACTCTTAAAGTCAAAGTTTGACGGTCACTCTTAAAGTCAAAGTTTGAAGGTCACTCTTAAAGTCAAAGTTTGACGGCAACTCTTAAAGTCAAAGTTTGACGGTCACTCTTAAAGTCAAAGTTTGACAGCAACTCTTAAAGTCAAAGTTTGACGGTCACTCTTAAAGTCAAAGTTTGACGGCAACTCTTAAAGTCAAAGTTTGACGGTCACTCTTAAAGTCAAAGTTTGACGGTCACTCTTAAAGTCAAAGTTTGACGGTCACTCTTAAAGTCAAAGTTTGACGGCAACTCTTAAAGTCAAAGTTTGACGGTCACTCTTAAAGTCAAAGTTTGACGGCAACTCTTAAAGTCAAAGTTTGAAGGTCACTCTTAAAGTCAAAGTTTGATGGCAACTCTTAAAGTCAAAGTTTGACGGTCACTCTTAAAGTCAAAGTTTGACGGTCACTCTTAAAGTCAAAGTTTGACGGTCACTCTTAAAGTCAAAGTTTGACGGTCACTCTTAAAGTCAAAGTTTGACGGCAACTCTTAAAGTCAAAGTTTGAAGGTCACTCTTAAAGTCAAAGTTTGACGGTCACTCTTAAAGTCAAAGTTTGAAGGTCACTCTTAAAGTCAAAGTTTGACGGCAACTCTTAAAGTCAAAGTTTGACGGTCACTCTTAAAGTCAAAGTTTGACGGTCACTCTTAAAGTCAAAGTTTGACGGCAACTCTTAAAGTCAAAGTTTGACGGTCACTCTAAAAGTCAAAGTTTGACGGCAACTCTTAAAGTCAAAGTTTGACGGTCACTCTTAAAGTCAAAGTTTGACGGTCACTCTTAAAGTCAAAGTTTGACGGTCACTCTTAAAGTCAAAGTTTGACGGCAACTCTTAAAGTCAAAGTTTGATGGTCACTCTTAAAGTCAAAGTTTGACGGCAACTCTTAAAGTCAAAGTTTGAAGGTCACTCTTAAAGTCAAAGTTTGACGGCAACTCTTAAAGTCAAAGTTTGAAGGTCACTCTTAAAGTCAAAGTTTGATGGTCACTCTTAAAGTCAAAGTTTGACGGTCACTCTTAAAGTCAAAGTTTGACTGTCACTCTTAAAGTCAAAGTTTGACGGTCACTCTTAAAGTCAAAGTTTGACGGTCACTCTTAAAGTCAAAGTTTGACGGTCACTCTTAAAGTCAAAGTTTGACTGTCACTCTTACAGTCAAAATTTGACGGTCACTCTTAAAGTCAAAGTTTGACGGCAACTCTTAAAGTCAAAGTTTGAACGTCACTCTTAAAGTCAAAGTTTGACGGCAACTCTTAAAGTCAAAGTTTGACGGTCACTCTTAAAGTCAAAGTTTGACGGCCACTCTTAAAGTCAAAGTTTGACGGTCACTCTTAAAGTCAAAGTTTGACGGTAACTCTTAAAGTCAAAGTTTGACGGTCACTCTCAAAGTCTAGAATCGAAGCGGCTGAGGATACTTATCTGAACGAGTATAGTAATAGTAAAATAGTACCGTACTCTCAAAGCTAGAAACTATAACAGGTAATAATGCCCAGATAATACACTAACGTGCCCTACATAAATGTGCCCAGACCATACATTAATATTCACTATAATTATGTGCACCAAATGATGGCATGGGCACAGACCATACATTAATATTCACTATAATTATGTGCACCAAATGATGGCATGGGCACAGACCATACATTAATATTCACTATAATTATGTGCACCAAATGAAGGCATGGGCACAGACCATGCATTAATATTCACTATAATTATGTGCACCAAATGAAGGCATGGGCACAGACCATGCATTAATATTCACTATAATTATGTGCACCAAATGATGGCATGGGCACAGACCATGCATTAATATTCACTATAATTATGTGCACCAAATGAAGGCATGGGCACAGACCATACATTAATATTCACTATAATTATGTGCACCAAATGATGGCATGGGCACAGACCATACATTAATATTCACTATAATTATGTGCACCAAATGAAGGCATGGGCACAGACCATACATTAATATTCACTATAATTATGTGCACCAAATGAAGGCATGGGCACAGACCATACATTAATATTCACTACAATTATGTGCACCAAATGATGGCATGGGCACAGACCATACATTAATATTCACTACAATTATGTGCACCAAATGAAGGCATGGGCACAGACCATACATTAATATTCACTATAATTATGTGCACCAAATGAAGGCATGGGCACAGACCATACATTAATATTCACTATAATTATGTGCACCAAATGAAGGCATGGGCACAGACCATGCATTAATATTCACTATAATTATGTGCACCAAATGAAGGCATGGGCACAGACCATACATTAATATTCACTATAATTATGTGCACCAAATGATGGCATGGGCACAGACCATACATTAATATTCACTATAATTATGTGCACCAAATGAAGGCATGGGCACAGACCATACATTAATATTCACTATAATTATGTGCACCAAATGAAGGCATGGGCACAGACCATACATTAATATTCACTACAATTATGTGCACCAAATGATGGCATGAGCACAGACCATACATTAATATTCACTACAATTATGTGCACCAAATGATGGCATGAGCACAGACCATACATTAATATTCACTACAATTATGTGCACCAAATGATGGCATGAGCACAGACAAAAGTTAATTAAGAAAATGACGAGTTGCCATTTCCTACTATTTACTTTTTAAACATTTTTTTTCCTTTGACATTTTTTGTTGTTGTAAAGACTTGTGAAAAAAAAGGGGGGGGGATAATCAATACAGCAACAAGGGCAATTAACTGTTAAGAGAGGTAATCAAATATCTCATTTCTAACTGGAGAACCGTTATGTGAGATGGCGATATTGAATTCAGATAGACGGACCATTATGAGCTTAGCTATCGGCTATAGGCCACCGCAATTCTGTTGAAATAAAAGAGGAAGATAAAATTCCCCGTCCCCTTCGTCACACATCGTCACAAATGTGGGGACCCCCCTCCCCTAGGTGCGTGACATCATTTATGGACGGCCCCCATCTAAAAATGGAAAGGTTTCCCTAAATATGTTTTTTTTTAATTTGTGTTTACGGTTTAGGCCCCCTGCAGCTGAACTTTGAGAAGCGCTGATTTTGTTACCTGATAACGTCATCAATATTTCATTGGCCACTCGGCCTCGTTCTGGTAACATTAATTACAAACTTCTGTCTTGGTGGCTGCCTCCCTCTGGTCTGTGTGCCCAGCAGCATTGTGTGTGTGTGTGGCGAGGGGGAAGGCAAAAAAAGGGGGGGGGGAGTTTCTTGACTGTTGATATTTCAAGTCTAAGTAGATATGATTGGATTAAAATATTACTGCTTAAAAAATTATTGTTGTCATCTATAGATTTATGGAATGCAGAGCTTGGTTGAACTTAAGAACAATGAATGTAATCATTACAAATTAATTGTGATAGAAAAGAAAGTTTATATAAATAATGTCAACATAAAACGTATTGTGCTTATTATAATCACAATGTCAAGTTTTTTTGTATGTTTGTTTGTTTGTTGGTTTTTTTTAAAACATTTTTTCTATTTTATTTAGGGGGGGGTGTACGGGGATGCGGGGGGGGGGCTCCTCTTTAAAAAAATGAAATCTTCTCTTATCTTATCTTATATATACAGACGCTCCTTCTATGCAGAAAATAATTGCATCCACAGACCATGACAGATGATCTGTTGGCAAGTGATGCAGCGTTCACAGGCCTCGGCTTTGGGGGTTTCACGCATTACCCAGCCGCCTAACTGCATGTAGTGTTAGGTACCCATTCGGAGCGGGGTGACTCAGGAACGCCCTGGGCCCCGGGAACAAACTCTTGCCTTCACACGGATTCGAACCCGTGACCATCGGTACGACAGTCATGTGCGCTGCCACTCGACCACCGCGTCCCATTGCTGTCTCAAACTCAACAGCAATTTACCCCATGATCTGTATAGTAGGATAATGATATGTATGTAGGATAGTGATATGTATAGTAGGATAATGATATGTATAGTAGGATAGGGATATGTATAGTAGGATAGGGATATGTATAGTAGGATAGGGATATGTATAGTAGGATAGGGATATGTATAGTAGGATAGGGATATGTATAGTAGGATAGTGTAATGTATAGTAGAATAGGGATATGTATAGTAGGATAGTGATATGTATAGTAGGATAGTGATATGTATAGTAGGATAGTGATATGTATAGTAGGATAATGATATGTATAGTAGGATAATGATATGTATAGTAGGATAGTGATATGTATAGTAGGATAGTGATATGTATAGTAGGATAGTGATATGTATAGTAGGATAATGATATGTATAGTAGGATAGTGATATGTATAGTAGGATAGTGATATGTATAGTAGGATAGTGATATGTATAGTAGGATAATGATATGTATAGTAGGATAATGATATGTATAGTAGGATAGTGATATGTATAGTAGGATAGTGATATGTATAGTAGGATAGTGATATGTATAGTAGGATAGTGATATGTATAGTAGGATAGTGATATGTATAGTAGGATAATGATATGTATAGTAGGATAGTGATATGTATAGTAGGAAAGTGATATGTATAGTAGGATAGTGATATGTATAGTAGAATAATGATATGTATAGTAGGATAATGATATGTATAGTAGGATAGTGATATGTATAGTAGGATAATGATATGTATAGTAGGTTAATGATATGTATAGTAGGATAGTGATATGTATAGTAGGATATCTTAGTTGTATTTTATTGATGGTGCATTATTAAACGGGTCTAACGTAACAACACGCATGCGCTGGTCTAGCGTATTGATTCTTTGATCAGATATTCGTCCCGAGAATCATACTGTTATGAAAAATGTCAACCATTATTTGTGACTGAGAGATGTCAACCATTATTTGTGACTGGGAGATGTCAACCATTATTTGTGACTGGGAGATGTCAACCATTATTTGTGACTGGGAGATGTCAACCATTATTTGTGACTGGGAGATGTCAACCATTATTTGTGACTGGGAGATGTCAACCATTATTTGTGACTGGGAGATGTCAACCATTATTTGTGACTGGGAGATGTCAACCATTATTTGTGACTGGGAGATGTCAACCATTATTTGTGACTGAGAGATGTCAACCATTATTTGTGACTGGGAGATGTCAACCATTATTTGTGACTGGGAGATGTCAACCATTATTTGTGACTGGGAGATGTCAACCATTATTTGTGACTGAGAGATGTCAACCATTATTTGTGACTGGGAGATGTCAACCATTATTTGTGACTGGGAGATGTCAACCATTATTTGTGACTGGGAGATGTCAACCATTATTTGTGACTGGGAGATGTCAACCATTATTTGTGACTGGGAGATGTCAACCATTATTTGTGACTGGGAGATGTCAACCATTATTTGTGACTGGGAGATGTCAACCATTATTTGTGACTGGGAGATGTCAACCATTATTTGTGACTGGGAGATGTCAACCATTATTTGTGACTGGGAGATGTCAACCATTATTTGTGACTGGGAGATGTCAACCATTATTTGTGACTGGGAGATGTCAACCATTATTTGTGACTGAGAGATGTCAACCATTATTTGTGACTGGGAGATGTCAACCATTATTTGTGACTGGGAGATGTCAACCATTATTTGTGACTGGGAGATGTCAACCATTATTTGTGACTGGGAGATGTCAACCATTATTTGTGACTGGGAGATGTCAACCATTATTTGTGACTGGGAGATGTCAACCATTATTTGTGACTGGGAGATGTCAACCATTATTTGTGACTGGGAGATGTCAACCATTATTTGTGACTGGGAGATGTCAACCATTATTTGTGACTGGGAGATGTCAACCATTATTTGTGACTGAGAGATGTCAACCATTATTTGTGACTGGGAGATGTCAACCATTATTTGTGACTGGAGATGTCAACCATTATTTGTGACTGAGAGATGTCAACCATTATTTGTGACTGGGAGATGTCAACCATTATTTGTGACTGGGAGATGTCAACCATTATTTGTGACTGGGAGATGTCAACCATTATTTGTGACTGAGAGATGTCAACCATTATTTGTGACTGGGAGATGTCAACCATTATTTGTGACTGGGAGATGTCAACCATTATTTGTGACTGAGAGATGTCAACCATTATTTGTGACTGGGAGATGTCAACCATTATTTGTGACTGGGAGATGTCAACCATTATTTGTGACTGGGAGATGTCAACCATTATTTGTGACTGGGAGATGTCAACCATTATTTGTGACTGGGAGATGTCAACCATTATTTGTGACTGAGAGATGTCAACCATTATTTGTGACTGGGAGATGTCAACCATTATTTGTGACTGGGAGATGTCAACCATTATTTGTGACTGGGAGATGTCAACCATTATTTGTGACTGGGAGATGTCAACCATTATTTGTGACTGGGAGATGTCAACCATTATTTGTGACTGGGAGATGTCAACCATTATTTGTGACTGGGAGATGTCAACCATTATTTGTGACTGGGAGATGTCAACCATTATTTGTGACTGGGAGATGTCAACCATTATTTGTGACTGGGAGATGTCAACCATTATTTGTGACTGGGAGATGTCAACCATTATTTGTGACTGGGAGATGTCAACCATTATTTGTGACTGGGAGATGTCAACCATTATTTGTGACTGGGAGATGTCAACCATTATTTGTGACTGGGAGATGTCAACCATTATTTGTGACTGGGAGATGTCAACCATTATTTGTGACTGGGAGATGTCAACCATTATTTGTGACTGGGAGATGTCAACCATTATTTGTGACTGGGAGATGTCAACCATTATTTGTGACTGGGAGATGTCAACCATTATTTGTGACTGGGAGATGTCAACCATTATTTGTGACTGGGAGATGTCAACCATTATTTGTGACTGAGAGATGTCAACCATTATTTGTGACTGGGAGATGTCAACCATTATTTGTGACTGGGAGATGTCAACCATTATTTGTGACTGGGAGATGTCAACCATTATTTGTGACTGGGAGATGTCAACCATTATTTGTGACTGGGAGATGTCAACCATTATTTGTGACTGGGAGATGTCAACCATTATTTGTGACTGGGAGATGTCAACCATTATTTGTGACTGGGAGATGTCAACCATTATTTGTGACTGAGAGATGTCAACCATTATTTGTGACTGGGAGATGTCAACCATTATTTGTGACTGGGAGATGTCAACCATTATTTGTGACTGGGAGATGTCAACCATTATTTGTGACTGGGAGATGTCAACCATTATTTGTGACTGGGAGATGTCAACCATTATTTGTGACTGGGAGATGTCAACCATTATTTGTGACTGGGAGATGTCAACCATTATTTGTGACTGGGAGATGTCAACCATTATTTGTGACTGAGAGATGTCAACCATATTTGTGACTGGGAGATGTCAACCATTATTTGTGACTGGGAGATGTCAACCATTATTTGTGACTGAGAGATGTCAACCATTATTTGTGACTGGGAGATGTCAACCATTATTTGTGACTGGGAGATGTCAACCATTATTTGTGACTGAGAGATGTCAACCATTATTTGTGACTGGGAGATGTCAACCATTATTTGTGACTGGGAGATGTCAACCATTATTTGTGACTGGGAGATGTCAACCATTATTTGTGACTGGGAGATGTCAACCATTATTTGTGACTGGGAGATGTCAACCATTATTTGTGACTGGGAGATGTCAACCATTATTTGTGACTGGGAGATGTCAACCATTATTTGTGACTGGGAGATGTCAACCATTATTTGTGACTGGGAGATGTCAACCATTATTTGTGACTGGGAGATGTCAACCATTATTTGTGACTGGGAGATGTCAACCATTATTTGTGACTGGGAGATGTCAACCATTATTTGTGACTGGGAGATGTCAACCATTATTTGTGACTGGGAGATGTCAACCATTATTTGTGACTGAGAGATGTCAACCATTATTTGTGACTGGGAGATGTCAACCATTATTTGTGACTGGGAGATGTCAACCATTATTTGTGACTGGGAGATGTCAACCATTATTTGTGACTGGGAGATGTCAACCATTATTTGTGACTGGGAGATGTCAACCATTATTTGTGACTGAGAGATGTCAACCATTATTTGTGACTGGGAGATGTCAACCATTATTTGTGACTGGGAGATGTCAACCATTATTTGTGACTGGGAGATGTCAACCATTATTTGTGACTGGGAGATGTCAACCATTATTTGTGACTGGGAGATGTCAACCATTATTTGTGACTGGGAGATGTCAACCATTATTTGTGACTGGGAGATGTCAACCATTATTTGTGACTGGGAGATGTCAACCATTATTTGTGACTGGGAGATGTCAACCATTATTTGTGACTGGGAGATGTCAACCATTATTTGTGACTGGGAGATGTCAACCATTATTTGTGACTGGGAGATGTCAACCATTATTTGTGACTGGGAGATGTCAACCATTATTTGTGACTGGGAGATGTCAACCATTATTTGTGACTGGGAGATGTCAACCATTATTTGTGACTGGGAGATGTCAACCATTATTTGTGACTGGGAGATGTCAACCATTATTTGTGACTGGGAGATGTCAACCATTATTTGTGACTGGGAGATGTCAACCATTATTTGTGACTGGGAGATGTCAACCATTATTTGTGACTGGGAGATGTCAACCATTATTTGTGACTGGGAGATGTCAACCATTATTTGTGACTGAGAGATGTCAACCATTATTTGTGACTGGGAGATGTCAACCATTATTTGTGACTGGGAGATGTCAACCATTATTTGTGACTGGGAGATGTCAACCATTATTTGTGACTGGGAGATGTCAACCATTATTTGTGACTGGGAGATGTCAACCATTATTTGTGACTGGGAGATGTCAACCATTATTTGTGACTGGGAGATGTCAACCATTATTTGTGACTGAGAGATGTCAACCATTATTTGTGACTGGGAGATGTCAACCATTATTTGTGACTGGGAGATGTCAACCATTATTTGTGACTGGGAGATGTCAACCATTATTTGTGACTGGGAGATGTCAACCATTATTTGTGACTGGGAGATGTCAACCATTATTTGTGACTGAGAGATGTCAACCATTATTTGTGACTGGGAGATGTCAACCATTATTTGTGACTGGGAGATGTCAACCATTATTTGTGACTGGGAGATGTCAACCATTATTTGTGACTGGGAGATGTCAACCATTATTTGTGACTGGGAGATGTCAACCATTATTTGTGACTGGGAGATGTCAACCATTATTTGTGACTGGGAGATGTCAACCATTATTTGTGACTGGGAGATGTCAACCATTATTTGTGACTGGAGATGTCAACCATTATTTGTGACTGGGAGATGTCAACCATTATTTGTGACTGGGAGATGTCAACCATTATTTGTGACTGGGAGATGTCAACCATTATTTGTGACTGGGAGATGTCAACCATTATTTGTGACTGGGAGATGTCAACCATTATTTGTGACTGGGAGATGTCAACCATTATTTGTGACTGGGAGATGTCAACCATTATTTGTGACTGGGAGATGTCAACCATTATTTGTGACTGGGAGATGTCAACCATTATTTGTGACTGGGAGATGTCAACCATTATTTGTGACTGGGAGATGTCAACCATTATTTGTGACTGGGAGATGTCAACCATTATTTGTGACTGGGAGATGTCAACCATTATTTGTGACTGGGAGATGTCAACCATTATTTGTGACTGGGAGATGTCAACCATTATTTGTGACTGGGAGATGTCAACCATTATTTGTGACTGGGAGATGTCAACCATTATTTGTGACTGGGAGATGTCAACCATTATTTGTGACTGGGAGATGTCAACCATTATTTGTGACTGGGAGATGTCAACCATTATTTGTGACTGGGAGATGTCAACCATTATTTGTGACTGGGAGATGTCAACCATTATTTGTGACTGGGAGATGTCAACCATTATTTGTGACTGGGAGATGTCAACCATTATTTGTGACTGAGAGATGTCAACCATTATTTGTGACTGGGAGATGTCAACCATTATTTGTGACTGGGAGATGTCAACCATTATTTGTGACTGGGAGATGTCAACCATTATTTGTGACTGGAGATGTCAACCATTATTTGTGACTGGGAGATGTCAACCATTATTTGTGACTGGGAGATGTCAACCATTATTTGTGACTGGGAGATGTCAACCATTATTTGTGACTGGGAGATGTCAACCATTATTTGTGACTGGGAGATGTCAACCATTATTTGTGACTGGGAGATGTCAACCATTATTTGTGACTGGGAGATGTCAACCATTATTTGTGACTGGGAGATGTCAACCATTATTTGTGACTGGGAGATGTCAACCATTATTTGTGACTGGGAGATGTCAACCATTATTTGTGACTGGGAGATGTCAACCATTATTTGTGACTGGGAGATGTCAACCATTATTTGTGACTGGGAGATGTCAACCATTATTTGTGACTGGGAGATGTCAACCATTATTTGTGACTGAGAGATGTCAACCATTATTTGTGACTGGGAGATGTCAACCATTATTTGTGACTGGGAGATGTCAACCATTATTTGTGACTGGGAGATGTCAACCATTATTTGTGACTGGGAGATGTCAACCATTATTTGTGACTGGAGATGTCAACCATTATTTGTGACTGGGAGATGTCAACCATTATTTGTGACTGGGAGATGTCAACCATTATTTGTGACTGGGAGATGTCAACCATTATTTGTGACTGAGAGATGTCAACCATTATTTGTGACTGGGAGATGTCAACCATTATTTGTGACTGGGAGATGTCAACCATTATTTGTGACTGAGAGATGTCAACCATTATTTGTGACTGGGAGATGTCAACCATTATTTGTGACTGGGAGATGTCAACCATTATTTGTGACTGAGAGATGTCAACCATTATTTGTGACTGGGAGATGTCAACCATTATTTGTGACTGGGAGATGTCAACCATTATTTGTGACTGGGAGATGTCAACCATTATTTGTGACTGAGAGATGTCAACCATTATTTGTGACTGGGAGATGTCAACCATTATTTGTGACTGGGAGATGTCAACCATTATTTGTGACTGGGAGATGTCAACCATTATTTGTGACTGGGAGATGTCAACCATTATTTGTGACTGGGAGATGTCAACCATTATTTGTGACTGGGAGATGTCAACCATTATTTGTGACTGGGAGATGTCAACCATTATTTGTGACTGAGAGATGTCAACCATTATTTGTGACTGGGAGATGTCAACCATTATTTGTGACTGGGAGATGTCAACCATTATTTGTGACTGGGAGATGTCAACCATTATTTGTGACTGGGAGATGTCAACCATTATTTGTGACTGGGAGATGTCAACCATTATTTGTGACTGGGAGATGTCAACCATTATTTGTGACTGGGAGATGTCAACCATTATTTGTGACTGGGAGATGTCAACCATTATTTGTGACTGGAGATGTCAACCATTATTTGTGACTGGGAGATGTCAACCATTATTTGTGACTGGGAGATGTCAACCATTATTTGTGACTGGGAGATGTCAACCATTATTTGTGACTGGGAGATGTCAACCATTATTTGTGACTGGGAGATGTCAACCATTATTTGTGACTGGGAGATGTCAACCATTATTTGTGACTGGGAGATGTCAACCATTATTTGTGACTGGGAGATGTCAACCATTATTTGTGACTGGGAGATGTCAACCATTATTTGTGACTGGGAGATGTCAACCATTATTTGTGACTGGGAGATGTCAACCATTATTTGTGACTGGGAGATGTCAACCATTATTTGTGACTGGGAGATGTCAACCATTATTTGTGACTGGGAGATGTCAACCATTATTTGTGACTGGGAGATGTCAACCATTATTTGTGACTGGGAGATGTCAACCATTATTTGTGACTGGGAGATGTCAACCATTATTTGTGACTGGGAGATGTCAACCATTATTTGTGACTGGGAGATGTCAACCATTATTTGTGACTGGGAGATGTCAACCATTATTTGTGACTGGGAGATGTCAACCATTATTTGTGACTGGGAGATGTCAACCATTATTTGTGACTGGGAGATGTCAACCATTATTTGTGACTGGGAGATGTCAACCATTATTTGTGACTGGGAGATGTCAACCATTATTTGTGACTGGGAGATGTCAACCATTATTTGTGACTGGGAGATGTCAACCATTATTTGTGACTGGGAGATGTCAACCATTATTTGTGACTGGGAGATGTCAACCATTATTTGTGACTGGGAGATGTCAACCATTATTTGTGACTGGGAGATGTCACCATTATTTGTGACTGAGAGATGTCAACCATTATTTGTGACTGGGAGATGTCAACCATTATTTGTGACTGGGAGATGTCAACCATTATTTGTGACTGGGAGATGTCAACCATTATTTGTGACTGGGAGATGTCAACCATTATTTGTGACTGAGAGATGTCAACCATT